>CM035417.1:14361623-14416623 GCA_020310875.1 Ceratopteris richardii | reverse complement strand
TATAAAATAGGATAATTATATAGATAGATAACTATAAAAAGAGCTAGTGTTTTAAATAATTTAATTAAATATATATAATTAAATATATATAATTAAATATATAAAAATAAGATTAATTAAGAAAAAAATATGAATATATAAATAAATATATATATAAAATAGGATAATTATATAGATAAATAAATATGATAAGAACTTGTGATTTAAATAAACAAATTAAATATATAAAAATAGGTTTAATTTTAATCATTTTAATCATAGTAAATATATATACACATACACATATACACATATACTTATACACCTATCTATATACACATATATATACACATGCATACACATATATACGTGTTTTAGGTCTAGGTCTTTTTTATTAGGGTTTTAAGGTTTTAACACCTACATAACATATATACACACATACCCATACACATACAATACATATATACATGTATATACACATGCATACAGAAATATACATATTTTAGGTCTAGATCTTTAAGATTAGGGTTTTAGGGTTTAGGCATATGAAGAAAAAATATAGAACAAAATTAAGGAAAAAATCTGAATATATAAATAAATATACATATAAAATAGGATAATTATATATATAGATAAATATAAAAAGAGCTAGTGTTTTAAATAATTTAATTAAATATATATAATTAAATATATAAAAAAGGGTTTATTAAGAAAAAAATCAGAATATATAAATATATATATATATATATAATAGGATAATTATATAGATAAATAAATATGATAAGAACTAGTGATTTAAATAAATTAATTAAATATATATGATAAAATATATAAAAAAAGATTTAATTTTAATCATTTTAATCAGAGTAAATATATATACACATATACATACACACATATACTTATACACCTATCTATATACACATATATATACACATACACATATATATACACATGCATATTCTAGGTCTAGATCTTTTTTATTAGGGTTTTAAGGTTTTAACACATACATAACATATATACACACATACACATACACATATAATACATATATACATATATATACACATGCATACAGAAATATACATATTTTAGGTCTAGATCTTTAAGATTAGGGTTTTAGGGTTTAGGCATACATATAACTCAATTAAATTTATATAAAGAGAAAATATAGAAAAAAATTAAGGAAAAAATATGAATATATAAATAAATATATATATAAAATAGGATAATTATATAGATAAATAAATATAAAAAGAACTTGTGTTTTAAATCATTTAATTAAATATATAAAAATAGGAAATAATATATAAAAATAAGATTAAATATATATAAAATAGGATTAGGATTTTAGGATTAGGGTTTTAGGTTTTTTTAGGTGTTTAAGTATTTAGGTTTTAGTATTTCAGGTTTAAGTCTTTAGGAGTATGATTTTTAGGTTTTAAAAAAAAAAAACAAATATTGTAAAATGTCCATATTGTATCAGATGGCTAGTTTGGATCCGAAGGAGAGAATGGCATGTCCTTGCACTCAGTGCAAGTATCAAACTTATCGGAAACCATGGATTTGTACTGCACATGTTAGAGAGTATGGATCCTTTGATAAAAGTCGACAAGAAAATCTACGCTATCATTCGTATGGTCCCTCAGGTGAGCAGATAGACCCAAACGACATTGCACCGGTAACCTCTCGTGGACAAAAGAGAACAAAAAAGGACTTAGACGTACAAGCAAGTACTAATAGCATTACACAGAATGAACATATGGAAGAGATGCTTGAAGCATTTTATGAGATGGACGAAGATCATGATGCTGGAGAAGATGTCGAGAGTTTCATGGACACAATAGAATTTCCACGATTAGAAGTTGATGAAGAATATGAAAAAATGTGAAGACTAGCTCGTTTACCACTTTACAATGGAGCAAAGATATCTGTACTATGTGCGTCACTCGCGATGCTCAATCTGTAATCCATTTATGGATGGTCAGATAGTAGTGTCACTGAATTGTTCAGATAAGTGGATTTGAAATAAACTTTCATTGTTGTATCAAAATAACTTTATTTACTTAAATCGTTTTAATTGCTTATTGCAGGCTTCTTAAAGATCAATTTTTAACAGAGGGCAATGACATGCCTCCAACACGTGGAGATGCAAAAAAACTTTTACAATCCATTGGAATGGATTATACTAAGATTCATGCTTGTTCGAATGATTGCATCCTCTTTCGGAATGAGTATGAGCATCTCCACGTATGTCCAAAGTGTGGAGCAAATAGATTTAGAGAAGACCTTGTAGACGAAGCAATCCCCCCAAAGGTTCTTCGCCACTTTCCTATCATTCCACGAATCAAGAACATGTTTAGATGCAAATCTATAGCTGAGTTAATGTCATGGAATACAAAGAGCAGGCCTACAAATGGTGTAATGCATGTGTCGGCTGACTCTAATGCTTGGAAGCACATAGATAGTAAGTAGCGAGAGTTTGCTAGTGAGCCTCGATCCATACGTCTAGGCCTAGCTATGGATGGAGTGAATCCATTTGGTTTACGCAATTCTTCATGGAGCACATGGCTTGTATACTTGGACAATTATAACAGCCCACCATGGCTGGCCACAAAGAAAGGTCATTTATTATTAGCTCTTATTGTACTAGGTAAGTATAAGGTAAAAAACATGGATGTATATCTTGCATCACTTGTGGAAGAACTGCGCATTTTATGGGATAGGATTATTGTGCGTGACATGTCTCAACCTATAAGAAGACGAGACGTGCGAGTGCAATGCATACGTACGTGGACGATGCATGATTAGCCTGGTTATGGTGAATGTTCAGGTTTATCGATTTCGGGTTACCATGCTTGTCTCTTATGCGGACCATGACTCGAAGCACGCTATTCCAAAGCACTATATAAGACTGTCTATGAAGGACACCATAGATATTTGCCTGATGGACAGGTTTTGCGTGAAGGATAAATTGATCGACAAGCACAATGCCAAATGAAAGCTAGCGATTGGAAACAACTGTGGGATTCAGAAAATCAAATCGCTAGCATGAAACGGTTGTCCATTTTTCATGAAGTCCCTTATTGGAGTAAATTATTGATCAATCATTTGGTAGAGCTGATGTATATTTTTAAGAATGTGGGAGAGATTCTTTGGAAGACTTTGATCGGAAAGAAAGAAAGCAAAGCACAAAGGGAGGACTTAGAAGAGCAAGGTCATATGCGAGAGTTGTGGGCAATTACTAAGCCCAACGGAACAGTATCGTTACCAAGAGCTCCTTGGGTGCTTCGCAGAATGGAAGAGCAATAAGTGAAGAAAACAATTTCAAAGTTTCGGACACCTACTGGATGCATGAGGTGTCTAAAGGTTGCTTTCATAGGAAACGACGATCTTGGAGGGCTCAAGTCTCATGATTGGCACAGTTACAGTTTGTGCTCCTTGTAGCCCTAAAAGATTGTCTTTCAGAGGATTTACGAAGAACCATTTATAAAATTAGTTCTTTAGTACGATGGATCTCTTCTAAAGAGATAAATAAAGATAGCATAGTGAGTGCAAAACTCAATGCTATCGAGGTTGTTTGTATGGTAGAGAAATACTTTCCCACAAGTATTCTCACTATTCAACTTCATTTACTGGTTCATGTGGTAGATGAAGTTGCAATAGCAGGAACTGTCCATAGTCGATGGATGTTCTTCTAAGAGCGCTTTATGAAGACATTAAAAGGGTTTGTTCGACAGAGAGCACGTCCAAAGGGTAGCATGGCAGAGGGATGGCTTATACAAAAGTCTCTTGTATTCATAACTGAGTTTTTACATATATCGGATCCCGAAATGCCTCGCTTATGGAGCGATGATGAAGATGTTCATCTATTAGGTGATGAACCACAAGGTAAAGGATTGCAAAGAAAAATGGATGCAGCTTTCAAAGAGAAGGCAATGAAGTTTTGCATAGTTAACTCTGAGCCTATACAAAAGTGGTTAGAAAAGTATGAGCTTCCCAAGGAAACCAACGCAAAGAAAAGAGCTCAGTTTTGAAGGAATCGTTCCACTCGATTTTTGCCTCTTCTAAAAAGTCTTCGACCTCTTCCACCTTTCCCAACGAGCAGATGGCTAGATACAGCAGTTTCACAAGCAAAGGCAACGGGTGAAGATATCTGTAAAGAAGAAGAAGAACTAGCAAAGGAATGTGATTGGGAGTATACTAAATATGGTGCACTATGGTCTCATGGACGACACTTTCGGATCGCACGAATCGATAAAAATAGGTATACTTTTGATAGTGGGATGATGGTGAACTTTTTGTAAAAAACTAGAGCGAGTGCAAGAGATGATAATGCTCAAGAAGGCCAGCTATATTATTGTGATGTGATTCAAGATATCTTGAAACTATCTTTTAGGAAGTTTGATTATTTTGTTTTTAATGTGAAATGGTTCAAAGTAGTCACCTCTGGAAGAAACGCAACAGTGAGGTGGGATAAAAGTGGTTTGCTTCAAGTCGACTCCACAAAATTATGGACGGATGAAAGGGATACATTTATACTTGTAGAACACTGTGAGCAAGTTGTTTTTATACCAGATTCAAAAGAACCAGAGTGGCTATTTGTTTTACAAGTCGCTCCACATAGTAGACAAATATGTGAGAACATAGATGTAGAAGAATATCCATCTGTAGTGGGCTCAGAGATTCATTCGATCGTCGAAGAGGAAGAGATCATTGTTCGAGAAGAAGAGGTCATTGTTCGAGAAGAAGAGATCATTGTTCGAGAAGATGAAGCAATGAATGATGATCAAGAAGAAACCAGCATAGCAAGCGATTTAGATATCATCAATATAGAGATAGATATTCTCGGTGCATCAAATCTCCAAGAGGATGCTAGACTAGAGGATTTTTTAATCAAACACTTGTACGTACTAATTTTTGTTTATTTTTTTGCTAGGTTTTTTTTATATACTATCATTTCTCTATATTACCTTAATTATCACATGCTAATTATTTGAGTTCTTTTGTTACAGAGCACAATGGGAGACAGTCCTCCAGTCACTCCACATTCCATGACAGAGGAGCAGTTTTTAGAGTTCATCTCTCAAGTACCTCCCGCATATATGGCCGCTGCATCACAGTATTGGATCGCTCGTGGTAGCACTCCTCCTAGCCTTTACTCCTGGCGGCCTCACTCCTGCCAGCCTCACTCCTGTCGGTATCACTCCTGTTGGTATCACTCTTACGGGTGGTGCTACTCCCGCTGGAGGTATGTCTCCTAGCTTTATGACTCCACCACGACCATCTTTTCAGCCATCCCTACTGGCTCTAGTAGTAGACATGTGCGTTCGACACCTCACCACGATATAGGTTCTGGCCCGTCTCGTAGGTCGAGGTCACGCTCTGGAGCAGAAGGTTCTAGGAGTGGATCTACAGGTAGGTCTAGAGGAGGCGGCTCTTGTGGAGGTAGTGCAAAGATATTGTATCGCTCGCTTCTACTCCTAGGACGAGTACCTCAGATATAGGTACGCCATGTGGTACACCACGTGGAATACCACATACACCTTGGGGTGCTCATGACCATGATGACTCCAAGGTATATAGTATCCGAGATGAAGCTCCAATGATGGATGCAGGTGGCAAAGCAATGTGTGCACATATACGACAACTTTGCTCCATACAGTTTAGATACTCTATCATGTTGAAATGGAGTGAACAAGATAAAGATCGGAAGAATTATATCATAAAAACGATTTATCAAGAGTTTGGACCAGCCAATGGATAGCCTCTTGTCAGTTCAGAGTGGATTCTGCACACCGCACGTGAAGTTATGTCCCATCGACGATCCGAGGCCCGTGATGCTTTCAGAGCAGGCTTACCAAAGCCTGTATGGTTAGATGCTGACGAGTGGGATATGATTCGCGACGAGCAGTAGCACACTCTTGACCGATATCGTCAACAGCAAGATGCCACAACCACACGTTTAGATACGATTGGACCATCACATTTCGGCAGCAACAGATATGACACGATGCGTCACGACTTTGTAAGTACAATTTGATTTATTGAATTTGTTTGTGTTAAGTTTCTCATGTATTTTCCTCTAATGTTTTGTATATTTGTTATAGGAGCTGGCAATGGTGTTGAAGAATCACTCACAAATTTGACATACAGATAGATATAAAGACGAAGAAAGACAAAGAGAAGCAGAAACAAAGCATTCAGAAAATCAAGCCTTAGTGAAGGGACAAATTTACGACTGTAATGTAGTTCATAGAAACTTCCAGAAATACGAGTTTTGAATCTCGAAACAAAATGTATATATATGAGAGAAGAAGGGAGCAGAATATGTATATAGAACCAGAATAGAATAGCGCATATAGAAACTGAGGATAGTGATATAGAAGACACCAGAGATTACATATGTAAAGATGAATAATATAACCTGAACTGTCGGATATTCATCTGAGAGAGATGGTAAGGAATAACTACTCAGAGTAGGAGAGTTTTCCATAGCTATGAGCAAAGTGAGGCCAAGCTATTTTTGTACACATCTTCTCTAATCGAAAACACATGTGCATGTGGAAGTTTAAGCGCATTCTTCGTATGTGAAGAAATTTGAGTGATTTCATGTTACTGTGAAAGTTAGTTAACAGTTACAATTTTTCTCAATAAACATTTTTGGGTACTTCTGAGAGTTAGATCTCGCAGCACAGTGTAAAGATTTTCATGAGTGATAGCTCATCTTGAAGCTAGGAGTCTCAACTACAAACTGATCAAAAGAGTTTTATGAAATGGTACATGTACACAGTACAAAGTCTGACTGTAAAAGACATCCAGAACTAGTGAAGTTTTTTTTCTCAAACTTCAGAAAGAGTTTGTTCAATGGAGGAAGCTCAGGTATTACTTCCTTATTTCATGTATACACAGTTGAAGTAATTACAAACACAATTGCAGTTGATTCCGATAAGATTACGGTGACAGTCTGGTAACATTTCGGTGAAGTTCCGGTGATGTTTCGGTGAGTTCAAAACACGGTTTTGACACAGTTAAGTGACGAAAAGATTATCTAACTGTAAGCAAACACAGTAGTGTAAAGTTTGAAGTAAAATCAGTTCAGAATTAAAGCTGGAAGGAAATACGAAGCTTTCTGTAAAATGAATTTTCGAAGTTCATTAAAACAGTAGTAAAGTTTTCAGGTTGCTAAGCTACTGATGATTATAGAGGTGTTCTAATATCACTCTAGCTTAGTTCTAGTTGAGGCGTGGAAATTTTCCACAGTCTTGCTGGTGAACAAGCTTTTGCCACGACATCACATAACCTCAACAAGTGGTATCAGAGCAGAAAAGGTTCTGAAGAACAGAAAGGTCCTCAAAGAGAAAACGAAAGTAAAGATACAAGAGAAAGTGAAGAACTTTCACAAGAAAGGTGAAGGCTGAGATGATCAACAACAAACGGCATCAAGAAACATTATGAAGTAATTCTCAAGGGTAAAGGTTTGTAAAAGGTAAAACCTTTAAACATTATACTCACCGGAAGTAACAAAAACAAGAAGATTATGGCAGATCACATTTCTATTGACAAATTGGACAGAGATAATTATCCCGCATGGGTAATGCGAATGGAAGCCTTACTTATGAGTAAGGACTTAATGATATATGTGACAGGAGAAGAAAAGAAGCCGATTTTCGAAGACAACAGTCAACCAAAGAAAGAAGAGTTAGAAGCTTTGAAGTTGTGGCAGAAGAAAGATGCAACGGCAAGAGCGTATATCTACAATACCATTACAGATCATCTACTACCGCACATTAGAGGTCTGGAGAAGGCGGAGGACATATGGAGTGCATTGGAAGATCATTTCCAAAATACGACGAAAGCTAGGAAGGCTAGCTTATGGTCAGAGTTTACAACGTTCAAGAAAAAGCAAAGTCAAAGCATTAGTGATTATGTCACTAAGATGAAAGACTTGGCGAATAGTCTTGGATCTATTGATGAAGATATCGAAGATCACAGGTTGATAGCACAAGTGCTTGCAGGATTGAGAGGGGATGAAAGGTGGAAACCTTTCGTACTCTCAACTGAACTTTCTTTAAATCATTTTGTACCAGATTTAAATCAGTTGCTTGGACTAATATTAACGTTTGAGCAAGATTTGAAGACAGACGGAGATAAAGGACATAGTTCGGCTATGTACGCAAAGAATAAGAAGAAAGGTGATAAAGGTAAAGAAAAAGATGAAGAAGAGATGACTACTCAAGCAAATTATGCAAGAGGAAGAGGTAACGTCAGAAAAAGAGGAAATACAAAAGGAAGAGGTAATCAGAAGAAGTCTTGTTGGATCTGTGGACTAAGCAATCATTTGGCTCATGATTGCTGGCATAATTCTCAAGGATCAAGTCAGAATCAAAATAACAATAGCAAAGGCAGAAGCGGAAGATATCAAAGAGAAAGACAAAGCCAAAGAGCCGGATATGGTAGAGGTGGAGCAAGAAGTTGGGGATAGAATCAGTCTCACAACACTACCTACTACAACTATGCGAATGATACGCAGAATGACTGTCATACAACGTTGATGATGAATTCGATAAGTGTGTCAGAGAATGAAGATCTCAAGGTATTCTATATTGACTCTGGTTGTTCAAATCATTTGTCAAGAAATATAGAATTGTTATCAGAACTGGAAGGAGGTATTTCAAATCATACAGTACAAACAGGTGATAACACAAAACATAATGTAAGGAGGTATTTCAAATCATACAGTACAAACAGGTGATAACACAAAACATAAAGTAAAGTGTAAGAATGGAGCTGACCTACTAACAAATGTTTTGTATGTTCCAACAATCCCGAAGAATCTGATCAGTGTGGGTCAGATAGTAGAAAAAGGTTTTCAAGTCAGGTTTACAAATGAAGGAGTATTTGTTGAAGATCCAGAGAATGGATACAATCAAATTGTCCATGGTAAAAAGGAAGGTAGACTTTTTAATCTTAAAGTACAAGGGAATGTTGGTCAAGCCTTGATCACACATGGTGATGAGGTATTTATAGAGTTAGACCTCTGGCATAAGAGGTTAGGACATTTTAATGAAACAAGAATCAAAACTATGGTGGAGAAACAATCCGTGAGAGGATTACCAAATATGAAGAATCAACATATGATTCACAAGTGTGAAGCCTGTCAGATGGGAAAAGCCCACAGGTTACCATTTCAAAAGAATGGTTACAAACACGATGGTTTGCTAGAGCTCATACATACAGATGTATGGGGACCGACAAAAGAAGGATCTATCAGTGGCTCAAGGTATTATGTTCTTTTTATTGATGATGCAACAAGATGGATAACTCTTTATGTTTTGAAAGAGGTCAGAAGTATTTGAAGCTTTCAGGCATTTTCATGCATATGTTGAAAGACTTACAGGACAGAAACTCAAAAGACTAAGGTCTGATGGAGGAGGAGAATATTTTTCTCGAGAGTTCAATGATTATCTGTGGAATGCAAGTATCAAAAGAGAAATAACTTGCAGGTATACACCGCAACAAATTGGAGTAGCAGAAAGAAGAAATCGAACTCTAATTGAGTTTGCAAGAGCAGCTTTAAATGGAATGACCCCTTATGAAGCTTGGTGGGGCAAGAAACCAACACTTGATCATTGTAAAGTGTTTGGATCAATAGCTTATGCTTATGTACCATCACAACTTAGACATAAGCTTGAGCCAAAAGCTGAAAAATACGTGTTCATGGGATATGATGAAAAGCAGATGGGTTATAGACTATGGAGTCCTTTAACCAAACAGTTTATTGTTTCCAGAGATGTGACATCTGATGAAGGAAAGAGTTGGTATACAGATAAAGAGCATAGTGTTGAAACACTTGAAGAAGAAATGAGAAGAATTGAAAAAGGTAAATCACATATGCAGGTAAATGGAGATGAAGATCATATGCAGGCAAGTACGTCCAGGATCGGATCAGGTATGAGAAACGAAGATGGACCAAGATTTGATGAAGATGTGTATTCAGATACATATGAAGAGTTTGAACCAAGAAGGTCAAACAGAGTTAGGAAACAACCGAAAAGGTATTCCTATGATACTTCTTATTTGACTCAGAAAAACTATGCTTACTTAGTAAAGGAAGATGAAGAACCTCAGAATTACAGTGAAGCAAAAGGTAAGGAAAAATGGGAAGAAGCAATGAAGGATGAGTTTAAAGCGCTCGAAGAGAACAAGACTTGGGAACTTGTTCCAAAACCAAATGGTAAGAAAGTGATTGGAAATAAATGGGTTTACAAAGTTAAGAAGCTTGCAGATGGAAGGATAGCCAGATACAAAGCTAGACTGGTAGCTATGCTCAGATGCATGGCATAGATTATGATGAGACATTTAGTCCAGTGGTAAAGATGTCAACCATAAGGACATTGATTGTTGTAGCAGCATCAAAAGGATGGAAGCTAAGTCAGCTGGATATAAAGAATGCATTTCTGAATGGATATATATCAGATGAAGTTTACATGGAACAACCTGAAGGGTTTGTAAGTTCCAGTTACCCAGATCATGTTTGCAGATTAAGAAGAGCTCTCTATGGATTGAAGCAAGCTCCAAGAGCTTGGAATTACAGACCTGTGAAGTATCTCAATGACCTTGGATAGCAAAGCTCAAAAGCATATGCAAGTCTACTCGTTAAGAGAACAGATGAAGGTATGATCTACATTTGTATTTGTGTAGATGACATTACAATCACAGGTACCTCAGATGAAGGAATCAAAGAGGTAAAGAGATTGCTTGAAAAAGAATTCAAGATCAGTGATCTAGGCAAGTTATCATACTTTCTTGGATTGGAAGTCACATATACAGATTGTTAAGATTGTTAGACGGCCGCCGAAAAAGGACAAATGTACTAGGACAGGCGTCTTAAATGTAAAAGAACCTTTCGGGAAACGCGCAGGTAACTAAAGATTCGCGCACCCTTGTAAAAAATCTTCTATATAAGGCAATGAGAAAAGAGTGGCCGGGAGCCCGTTTTTGGGGAATTGTAAGCGTACTGTTTGAAGTGTGTATGTCGTTGAGAAGATTAAACTCTACTCTGTTCTGTTCTGTTCTGTGCTCCGTCTAGTCATTTACTCGCACTGTAGTGCAGAGTTACAAATTGGTAGTCTTGTGTTACGAATCTGTTCGGTAATGGTTGAGTGTGTCTCTGAGTGTTATTAAGTTGCAGTGTGTTGGTTGTCAGTCTTTATGTTGAATAAGGGAATGTGAAAAGCAGCCCCGAACTGTTTGCGTGTTAACATTTTCTGTAAGGGACCAAGTTCGATACAGTAGTCTGCGTTCACTGTTGATTCCGATCACAGGAAGACTAGTATCTGTAATGGTCGAGATGCGAGTAGGACACGGTTAAGTCTGTGAACTAGTCGATTGTTGTTAGGAGATTTGTTGCTCGAGTTGGGCATACAGTGAGTTTGCATAACTTCAGGGTATAGATGTTTGTTTGGTATACCTGTCTGTTCTGAAGAAGTGCGTATTAGGTGATCTTCGTTTACTGAAGTATATTATTCTATTGGATACAAGTAACTGGACTACTACTCAGACAACTATAGCAGGATCAGTTCAGAAGTTCTAAGTCCAGTACACCGAACAGTTATCAGTTGTTCAGAGTTGAGTACTGAGCTAAGACACGAGAGAGAATTTATGCTTGTGTAAGAAGCTGGGAAAATAGTACAGGGCCTCTGTCTAACAGACCCCTACCACTCCCAAGAACCCACGTGGCTAAGAGTTGATTTACTTTTAATTATCACGGTAGAAGGGATCAGATCAACCAGCTAACCTGCACACGGAAGAGTAGAGAGTCGGGGACGCCCAACATTCTAAAGTATTCGGAGTCCGAAATCAGAGTCTGTAGCCTCAACGGCTAACATTTGGCGCCGTCTGTGGGAAAGTGGTATCAGACTGCCAATTACCTGTGAGAAAGTGGCATTAGAGTGCCAGCTGTTTGTCAGAATCAAACATCACGTTTATCATTCGATTGACTGACAGTAGCAACAGAGCCAGATTATTGCAAACTGCTCAGATAGTGCTACTGCGCAATGATACATGCCGGTTACTCGGTCTGGCGAAACGTATCCTAAGAACCATAAGGCTGGAGCACGTAAAGTGCTAAAGACAACCCTAGGAGAAGAAGGTATAACGCGGTCTGACCCAGTGGTCAAGCAAGTTAAGGACGTTAGAATTAATTCCGGTCATATTCCGGTGGAACGATCAACGCCTTTGGTACATTCTGGTGATACTTCAACCCAGCCTATCGAAGATATAGTAATTCCAGAATCTACCAAGACGCCGCTGGAAACCAGTTTAACAATTTTGGATAAAGATTCAGAGTTATCCACGATTAGAAACACTCTAGGAAAATAGATCGGTAAAAGCGGAAAAACACTGCATTCTGGAACAATTTCGGTTCATTCCGGTGATATTCCGGTAATAGAATCACCAATTGTAGGCAAAGGCTTAGCATTTTTTGCGGAATCCTCAGCCCAACCAGCGTGCTTGGAAGAAAGATTTCGGATATTGGATATCCAGAAGGAAGGAAAGCTGTTCGAAGCAGAAATCCGACGCATTCTAAGTAAAAACAGTACACCGGAAGGCACACCATCCGGCGATACAAGTTCTGATAGTTCCTCCAACCAACCTCGAGATACAAAAGGAAGGCCTAATATACTCACAATGAACGGACAACAATAACAACAACAGTTATGTCAGCCAAGGCCGCCTCCAACAGGAGTAACATACACGAAATTCGGTGGATTCCCAGGAGATGATCCGGACGCTCACGTACCTACTTTCGAGATAAGTTATGCAGTTCTTAACCATCCACCGGATCAGGCATATAAGGCCATTGTTTTTCAATCTACACTGGTCAATGAAGCAGCCAGATGGCTTACGGAATACGATATCAATCATTTCGGTACCTATGACGCAGTACGAGACGCTTTTCTGCAACGATTCAGGCTAAAGAAGAATCCCGCCAAAATCTTTGATTATTTACAAAACAACCGTCAGAAGGCAAATCAGACTGTCCAGGAGTATGCTACACTTTTTAGAACACACTTGCGGCAGATACCATAGGCCCACGCTAACTTACCTGATGATGTCATCACTCAGTGGTTCATCAATGGCTTAACCCCACAACTGAAGCAGATCATGATTATAAGATGTGTCGGAGCTATGATGCTACATGCAGTCATTGCCATGGCTCTGCAACTGGAATCCAAAGTCGGTGGATTTACAGAAGATCTGGAGTGGTTAAAAACAAACAAAAATATGGCTGAAGATATAACCAGACAAGTATACTGCATCACATGCAAAAATTCAGGTCATACTAGTGCCAATTGTGCACTAAATCAAACGTTCTGCACTATCTGCAACACAGTCGGACACACCACCGGAAACTGTGTCTACAATGCCAGAGTACAGGGAACAGCAATGGTCAATGCAGTTATTCAAGAACATGGACAACCAGCGAATCACTATGTGCCTCTGCAACTGAGAAACAATCAAACGCAAGGATATCGGAACTACCGAGGATAGAGGAACAACAATTATAATGCAAAATGTTGGCAGAACGGACCACCACCGGAAAATCCCAATTTACCACTGCCACGTTGTCATTTTTGTGGTGAATTCAGACACATTAGAAGATTTTGCAAAGATGCAGCTGAGTATGATCAAAGGAAGAAGGAATGACAAAACCCAATGGCCAACATGGTACAAATCACACCAGTAGAAACACAGACTGCTACAGTCCAGACCCGATCCGGTAAACAACTACAGCCGGCAACAGAAATATTCGAACCTGGGATACGAGAACAACATAGGATGTATAACAAGGCTAGTCACTAGACCGCAACAGAACCACCAGTGTTCCCAAAACCTATTCCGGTGACTCAGGCTTCGTTGACAAAGGAAGGAACACAACAAAAGGAAGCAGCAGCGGAGCCATCATCAGCAGTAGACATAACAGCAGATACTTCTGCATCAGCGGAGACCTCAAGTTCAAAGGAGCAGGACAACCAATCTCAACAGGCCTGGGAAATTTTATTCGAGGCATCTATCACCCTGCCTCTAGGCCAACTTCTGGCATTAGTACCTGGGATTCGACAACAGTTCTAGCAACAGTTCAGTCCCGTGCCTTCTTGTATTCTGGCAACAGCAGCAGTTCAACCGGAACATGATTCTACGGTTGACCATTCAGTTCCCTTGATTACAGCATGGTATAAGACTCATAAAATTACGCAGGTATTGATTGATGGAGGCTCTGGTGTTAACATTGCGACTGCAGCCTTATGCAAAAGGTTAGGATGGACCGAAATCGAACCAGTTCAATTTTTTGTCAGAATGGCAGATCAATCTAGAGTCCACCCCGTAGGACTTGTGCGGAATGTACCCATTACTTTACAAGGTACGACCTTCAAAATGAACTTTGTTATACTAGATCTGCCGGAATCCACTTTGGATTACAACCTTCTGTTCGGCCGACCTTGGCTGAAGCATGCGAAGGTAATACAGGACTGGTCTGCACAAGAGCTTACGTTCAAAGATGCCAACCGTAGATATGTGGTAAAATTAGATCCTATACAACCTTGCGAACTTCACGCCAGACCATATTTTGTTGAACCAGTCCACATGTTAGATGGACTATCAGATGATGAAGAAGAGGAATTTCTGAAGAATAACGCTGATTTAATGTCCTTAGGGACTGTTGATCTACAGTCCATTATAGATAACTGGAACACTTCAGTTTGTACAATTGTACCTATCACCGAAAAAATGAAGCAGGAAGATACTGTCTCAACACATGACGATGAATTACAACCAGTGTTCAAGTCAACAGACGATACAGAGAAACCTCAATAGTTTTATGTCCCCGAAGACCAGTTGACCACGTACAATCTAGGAGACGAAGAGCATCCGCGCCCTGTAAAGATAAGGCAAAACTTACCGGAAACATTTAAAGCTGATTTGATTCGACTACTCCGCGAATTCTCAGACGTCTTTGCATGGGATTACAAAGATATGAAAGGATTAGATCCGCACATTTATCAGCACAGAGTCATGCTGAAGCCTGAAGCCAAACCGAACAAGCAGCCCATCTATCGGATGAATCCCAATTATGCATCACAGGTAAAAGCCGAACTTGATAGATTATTAAAGGTCGAGTTCATCGTACCCGTGGAGCATGCTGAATGGATCTCACCAATTGTGATTGTGCCAAAGAAAAATAAGCAACTGCGAATCTGCGTGGATTATCGAAAATTAAATGCAACAATACCAGACCCTTTCCCGATCCCCTTCTTGGATACCATGCTCGATAGGGTAGCAGGTCATGAAATGTATTCATTCTTAGATGGATATAGTCGTTACAATCAGGTTAGAATGGCTGAAGAAGATATACCAAAAACTGCCTTCATTACCAATTGGGGTGTTTTTGCTTGCACCGTAATGTGGTTCGGATTGAGAAATGCACCAAGTACATTTCAGCGATGTATGCAGGAGATTTTCTCTCATTATCTCACTTCATTTATGCAAGTATACCTCGATGACTTCTCGATTTTTGGGAAGATGATGGCACATTTGCTTCATCTACGCTGCTGTTTTCAAAAGTGCCGAGAGTACAGACTCTGTCTTAACCCAAACAAATCGGTGTTTGCGGTTTCGTGTGGCAAACTACTTGGTCATATTGTATCTTCCCAAGGTATCCGAGTAGACCCAGATAAGATTTCGACAATTTTAGAAGCCCCAGTACCCGCTACTCCAAAAGAAGTAATGCGGTTCATGGGTCAAGTACGGTGGCATGGCAGACACTTACGGTGGCTTGCTCATCTGGCTGTACCACTGAACAGACTAATCACCAAAACTCCCCGACAGTTCGAATGGACTCAAGAATGCCAAACTACATTTGATCGACTCAAGTATCTATTGACACAGGCACCAATCTTACAACCACCGGACTGGGACAATCCGTTCCATGTTTTTGTCGACGCTTCAGATATTGCGATTGGCAGTGTTCTGATGCAGCATACAAATAAGTGGTTTCGCCCCGTTTATTATGCCAGCAGAAGGCTTGCACCTGCAGAAAAGAACTATTCTACCACCGAAAGAGAATGTCTAGGATTGATTTACTCGATCAAAAAGTTCAGACATTATCTACTAGGCCGGAAATTCACCTTCCATGTGGATCATGCTGCCCTCGTCTATCTAGTAAGACAGCAGCATTTAGGTGGACGATTAGCACGATGGGTGTTGCTCTTGCAGGAATTCGATTATGAAGTCATCCACCGACCCGGAAATGCACATGCCTTAGCAGATTTCTTATCTCGTCTAGATTTCGGTGAAGCTCCGATAGGCATAGATGATACGACTCCAGCGATCTATAGTTTTGAGCCACTGACCGATGAGACTGCCGAATCACAAGCACCACCTACATATTATGATCAGATTCTAACTTTTCTCATCGAAGGATGCTTTCCATCCCAGACAGCCAAGGAAGTCCGAAGGAAAATTGCAATCTTTAGCCGCCGATTCCGGTTAGTTGCTAGAGAACTATATTATGTAGATCACACCGGAATCTTACTTCGCTGTGTTCCTCCACACAAAATTAACTCGGTCATCACGATGGCTCACTCGACCCCTACTGGTGGTCACTTTGCCACAGATTTGACTCACTGGAAAATTTTGCAAGGAGGTCTCTGGTGGCCAACGATATACAGAGATGTGGCCCAATTTGTCAAACACTGCGATAATTGTCAACGGTCTGGACAACCGCTGCAACGACACTTCTTTCCCTTGCAGCCAGTCCTGCCATTAGAACCATTTCAGAAATGGGGATTAGATTTTATCGGTCCGATCACACCTCCAGCAGTCTTCAGCAACAATAGATACATACTAACCTGTACAGACTACGCAACGAGATGGGTAGAAGCTTGGTCTTTACGGTCTGCTACAGCGGTTGCAGTAGCAAAGTGTCTGCTGAATGATGTCTTTCCACGTTTTGGCTTACCACTGGAAATTGTCTCAGATCAAGGCACTCATTTTATAAATAATTTAATGAAGGCACTTACACATTCGTTCCAGGTCACACATAAATTTAGTTCTCCTTATTATCCTCGTGCCAATGGTTTGGCTGAAAGTACAAACAAATCCCTGTTGAATATCCTCCGGAAACTGATCAGGGAAGCACCGGAAAGATGGGATTAACTACTACCTGCAGTATTATGGGCATACCGAACTACATATAAGGTAACAACAGGCTTGACACCTTTCAAACTAGCTTATGGCTTAGAAGCAATAGCACCCATGGAAGTAGTCATCCCAAGTCTGCGTGTAGCAATCACTCAGAAGATGCTACCAGAAGATTCGCTGACAGCACGAATGGACGCACTCAGAGAACTTGATGAGCACCGATGGCTCAGCTTTTTAACCATGCGTGAAGTACAACTAAGGCAAGCCAAGACACACGATCAATATTTGAAAACTCCAATCTTTTCGGTAGGTCAGCTCGTACTCTTCTACAACGCAAAGTCGGATAGAGCAGCAGGAAAGTTCAAACTACGATGGTTCGGCCCTTTCAAAATCTCAGAACAAGTCGGTCCGACGACTTTTCGGTTGACTACGTTGACCGAAAATCCACTCCCAAAGGTAATCAATGGGTCGAAGCTGTAGCCATATCATCACGCCACTAGCCCGCATTAAGTTTTTCGGCGGTGGACCGCGTTTTGTTTAATCTTTTCTTTTTTCTTTCTTCTTTTTATAAATAGCCGTGTTTTGTAAAATCTTTATGTTAGCAGCCGCCCCCTTGCCAATCACTCAAGCACGCATGCCCGCATGCAAACCATATCATTCCCGCACCGCACAATGATACCCCCCATCCTTTCCCTCCCCACCGTGACGTTCCTACTTAACCCCTTCGGCAACACCAAAAATAGCTATTGTGTTTTGTGTTAGTATCCTGTGCAACTCTTGTGTTCTATTTCCGTGCTTGTATTCTATATCAGCAAACGCCATGGAAGCGCTAGCAAACTACGCTGCCTTCCGCGATGGTATCCCTACCGAGGTAGGTGAATACCTGCGTTGCAGAGGGTTGGCCAACTTCGCTGAGTTGCCCTGGCACTCAGTGGAAGCCCATCCCTTCTTCGCGCAAATCATCTCTGCCATTGCCCAGTCCCCCGCCACCGAACGCCAATGGGTCTTCCCCTCGCTACCTTCGTGAACCGTCATCACCTTCCAGGCATTCTCTGAAGCCTTCCGCCTCTCCCCGCAAGGCCGAGAAAATGGCCCTAGTATCCCCCTCGCCCGCATGACCGAACTATTCCCCTGCTCTTCCTCCAACGAGTACGCTATTCTCTACCGTCCTGAACCCGAACGATCTGCCCTACAATGCTTAGTCGCCATACTCAATCTTCAGAAGCGCACCTACGACATCTCACGCCCATTTTATTCCGCCCTAGATTTAGCTGCCCGAGAACCAATCAATTTCGCCTCCTACTTTTTTCATAGAATCCACAAAGAGTGCGTAGCTATAGTAAAGCAGGTAAACAAAGGAACCACCCCACGCTCTCGCCTCCCCCATATCCTATCCTTCCTTTTTCCAGCCATTCTTGCCGCACAACCCCCACCCCGAGGTCCCGTACTTAGGCACGAAGAATCAGTCCAACCACTCGACGACGATGAAGAAGAGGATGAGGAGATCAACCAACTCTTCCGCAATAAGAGAATCTGGATCAGCTCCTCCAAAAGCGAAGCACAAGGATCCGCCGGAAAGGATCAGGACACCCGAAACGAAGAACAAGAAGAGACCTTCCACGACACAGCCACTTCCATCCACAACAAATCATCGGCCGACCACCACGACCAGCAGAATCACACAGAAACAGAACCAGTCTCAACCGAAGAAGCATCAGAACGACGAGAAGACGAACAGCAGGTTGCCGACGGCGCACTCGACACCCTACTGAAGGCCGTCGATTCCACCACCGCCCATACTACAGGTGAACACCAACCCGTCCATCAGGGAACTCACACTGCATCCCCTGGTCCTCAATCTCCACCAGTCAACCCTCCCCCCCCACCCATTTCTGAATCCTCTTCTTCCTCCCTCAACTACTCACCCTCGACATCCCCCCAAATCCAAACCCAAACCTTCGCGCAACCGCAACACCCCCTTCTCCTTCCCGTCGTTTCGGTCTTTTCCGAACTGGCCGCCATGGGCCAAATGCTCATTACCCTTTCACAACAACTTCCGGTATAGCTGAGTGAAGTCACGAACACGATTCGTCAAGACCTGCAGCACAAAGTCGACCTAATGGAAGCTGACATCATCCCTCTCCAAGAAGAAATCGACGCCGTAAAAGCAGAGAATCATCAATTACAGACACAATTAGCAGATCTCCAAGGACAAGTTTCGGCACAACAGGGACTGATACAGCAACGGAATGACGCATTGGAGAAACTTGCCGCCAAAGACCAACTATTGAACGCAGCCCAAGAAGAAATCAGGAAACTGAAGACCGCCCTACAAGAAAAGGAATACATCAGCACATCCCTCGAAGAATTGGTCGTCGAAACGAAAGCACAATTGTAGGAGATAACCTAGAAGAATCAGGAACAGCAACGAGAAGCAAAACAAGTTGAAGACGAGCTCCGAAGAGCTCAGGAATGCTTGGACGAGTCAAACAATATGCTGAGACGCCAATTAACCAGGGAAGCCAAATACCAAAAAGATCTAGCAAATGCTCGCAGAGAACGGGATGCCTACTACAAAACGATTGAATTTCAGAACCAGCAACTCGAGCGACTAGATAACCAATTGCGAAATCAGAAGGAACGAGTCACGGATATGCAGAAGAATGTCACCGAAATAAAGACAGCCCGGGACGCTGCATTATCCAATGACTTTTATTTACAAGAGGCCTTCTTACAGAACCAGGCCGAAATTTTGTTAACCCAAGCCATAGCTCTTAGCTCCGTTAGAACGGACGCTCAGTTATTAGAACCGACTACTCTAGTTCAGATGATAGAAACCATTAAAAAGAAAATTACCCGAACGTTTAGGCTCGCCCGAAGCATGTATTTAGAAGGTCTCGTAGCAGAACCATAGGAACCTGCGGGTTCGAGTCCACCGTGCGTGCCAGTGTTAGACGGCCGCCGAAAAAGAACAAATGTACTAGGACACGCGTCTTAAATGTAAAAGAACCTTTCGGGAAACGCGCAGGTAACTAAAGATTCACGCACCCTTGTAAAAAATCTTCTATATAAGGCAATGAGAAAAGAGTGGCCGGGAGCCCGTTTTTGGGGAATTGTAAGCGTACTGTTTGAAGTGTGTATGTCGTTGAGAAGATTAAACTCTACTCTGTTCTGTTCTGTTCTGTGCTCCGTCTAGTCATTTACTTGCACTGTAGTGCAGAGTTACGAATTGGTAGTCTTGTGTTACGAATCTGTTCGGTAATGGTTGAGTGTGTCTCTGAGTGTTATTAAGTTGCAGTGTGTTGGTTGTCAGTCTTTATGCTGAATAAGGGAATGTGAAAAGCAGCCCCGAACTGTTTGCGTGTTAACATTTTCTGTAAGGGACCAAGTTCGATACAGTAGTCTGCGTTCACTGTTGATTCCGATCACAGGAAGACTAGTATCTGTAATGGTCGAGATGCGAGTAGGACACTGTTAAGTCTGTGAACTAGTCGATTGTTGTTAGGAGATTTGTTGCTCGAGTTGGGCATACGGTGAGTTTGCATAACTTCAGGGTATAGATGTCTGTTTGGTATACCTGTCTGTTCTGAAGAAGTGCGTATTAGGTGATCTTCGTTTACTGAAGTATATTATTCTATTGGATACAAGTAATCGGACTACTGCTCAGACAGCTATAGCAGGATCAGTTCCGAAGTTCTAAGTCCAGTACACCGAACAGTTATCAGCTGTTCAGAGTTGAGTACTGAGCTAAGACACGAGAGAGCATTTATGCTTGTGTAAGAAGCTGGGAAAATAGTACAGGGCCTCTGTCTAACAGACCCCTACCACTCCCAAGAACCCACGTGGCTAAGAGTTGATTTACTTTTAATTATCACGGTAGAAGGGATCAGATCAACCAGCTAACCTGCACACGGAAGAGTAGAGTGTCGGGGACGCCCAACATTCTAAAGTATTCGAAGTCCAAAATCAGAGTCTATAGCCTCAACGGCTAACACAGATCATGGTGTATATGTTTCATAAGAAAGGTATCTCCTAAACTTACTAAAGAAGTTTAACATGGAGAATTGCAGAGAAGCTTCAACACCACTTGAAGTCAATCATAAACTCAGCAAATATGGTGATGCAGAGTTTAAAGATATGAGGAAGTATCAGTCATTAGTGGGAAGCTTAATTTATGCTACACTAACAAGACCGGATCTCAGTTATGCAGTGGGAGTTCTCTCACAGTTCATGCATTGTCCGAAGGATCAACATTGGGTTGCAGGACAAAGAGTTCTTAGATATATCAAAAGAACTATAAAAGAAGGATTATATTATCCATTTACGTCAGATATAAAGTTGAGAGCATATAGTGACTCAGATTGGGCAGGAAGTCAAGATGACAGAAGATCGACACATGGGTATATGATATACCTAGGAGATAAGCTTATCAGCTGGTGTTCAAAGAAGTAGCATACAATAGCTTTATCATCAACTGAAGCTGAATATAAAGGACTTGTGGAAGCAGCTAAAGAAGTAATATGGATGCAGACCTTGTTCAAAAGCATGGGTATTGATCAAGGTATACCTATCATACATGGAGATAATATGAGTTCATTGTATCTTGCAGCAAATCCAGTATTTCATGCAAGAGCAAAGCACATAGAAATTCAATATCATTTCCTGAGGGAAAAGGTAATGGAGAAGGAGATTGAAATAGTATTCACTCCTACAAAAGATCAGATAGCAGATATTCTGACAAAGAGCTTGGATGGAGTAAAGACAAGCATCAAAGAAATGGTAGGTATAAAAGAAAAGAAGAATATATGAAAGATCACAGAATGCAAATTAGTGATTGAGGGGGATCTGTTGAAGAATCACTCACAAATTTGACATACAGACAGACATAAAGACGAAGAAAGACAAAGAGAAGCAGAAACAATAGGGAAGGGGCAAATTCACGACTGTAATATAGTTCATAGAAACTTCCAGAAATACGAGTTTTGAATCTCGGAACAAAATGTATATATATGAGAGAAGAAGGGAGCAGAATATGTATATAGAACCGGAATAGAATAGCGCATATAGAAACTGAGGATAGTGATATAAAAGACGCTAGAGATTGCGTATGTAAAGATGAATAATAGAACCTGAACTGTCGGATATTCATCTGAGAGAGATGGTAAGGAATAACTACTCAGAGTAGGAGAGTTTTCCATAGCTATGAGCAAAGTGAGGCCAAGCTATTTTTGTACACATCTTCTCTAATAGAAAACACATGTTCATGTGGACGTTTGAGCGTATTCTTCGTATGTGAAGAAATATGAGTGATTTCATGTTACTGTGAAAGTTTTAACAGTTACAGTTTTTCTCAGTAAACATTTTCTGGTACTTCTGAGAGTTAGATCTCGCAGCACAGTGTAAAGATTTTCATGACTGATAGCTCATCTTGAAGCTAGGAGTCTCAACTACAAACTGATTAAAAGAGTTTTATGAAACGGGACATGTACACTATACAAAGTCTGACCGTAAAAGACATCCAGAACTGGTGAAGTTTTTTTTCTCAAACTTCAGAAAGAGTTTATTCAGTGAAGGAAGCTCAGGTATTACTTCCTTATTTCATGTATACAAAGTTGAAGTAATTACAAACAGAATTGCAGTTGATTCCGGTAAGATTACGGTGACAGTCTGGTAACATTCCGGTGAAGTTCCGGTGATGTTTCGGTGAGTTCAAAACACATTTTTGACACAGTTAAGTGACGGAAAGATTATCTAACTGTAAGCAAACACAGTAGTGTAAAGTTTGAAGTAAATCAGTTCAAAAGTAAAGCTTGAAGGAAATGTGAAGCTTTCTGTAAAGTGAATTTTCGAAGTTCATTAAAACAGTAGTAAAGTTTTCAGGTTGCTAAGCTACTAATGATTATAGAGGTGTTCTAATATCACTCTAGCTTAGTTCTAGTTGAGGCATGGCAATTTTCCGCAGTCTTGTTAGTGAACAAGCTTTCGCCGCGACATCACATAACCTCAACAAATGGGTCATCCTCTAACACGAACGGAGGAGGCTTATGGATATCGTTATAGATTGAATTCACTATTGGAGGACTTGGAGGGACGTGGTGCGATCGTTTCATGGGAGCATTTGCAATGAGGTGATTAACTTATATATGCTAAACATCCAAATACCTTACAATGATCAAGAGTAGGTTTCTTGTCCCACCATGCTTCATAAGGTGTTCTTCCATCCAAAGCTTTACAAGGTAACCTATTCACAAGATATGTTGCAGTGTTGATAGCTTCTGCCCATAAGTAGTTTGGACAATTCTTCTCCTTCATCATTGCTCTTGCAAATTCTATAAGAGTTCTATTTCTTCTTTCTGCAACTCCATTTTGTTGAGGGGAGTACCTGCAAGTTACTTCTCTTTTTATACCTGCATTCCACAAATAATCATCAAACTCTTAAGAGAAATACTCTCCCCCTCCATCTGATCTCAACCTCTTGAGCTTTTGTCATGTAATCCTTTCTGCAAAAGCATGATAATGCTTGAATATCTTGAACACTTCTGATTTGTCCTTGATTACATATAAAGTAATCCATCTGGTTGCATCATCAAAAAACAACACATAATATCTGGATCCATTTATGCTATAATCCCTTGAAGGACCCTACACATATGTATGAACCAAGTCAAGCATATTTGAATACTTGTAACCTGATTTATTGTATGAACTTTTGTGTGCTTTACCTAATTGACAAGCTTCACACTTGTACACCATGTGTTGACCTTCAACATTTGGCAATCCAAGCACCACATCATTCTTTGACATTTCCTTTATGGCTCTCTGATTGAAATGCCCTAGCCTTTTATGCCATAGGTCTAACTCAGATATCTTTTGACTTCCATAAGTAAATAATGCATGTCCCACATTACCTTGGACCTTGAGAGTAAACAACCATCCTTCCTTTTTACCTGCAATGATATTTCTATATCCTTGATTTGGATCTTGCACATAAACACCATCATTTGTGAATCTGACTTCATATCCCTTCTCCACAATTTGTCCTACACTTACCAAGTTTTTAGGAATAGTAGGAACATAAAGTACCTTGCTCAAGAGTGTGCTTCCACTCTTTGTTTTCATTGATCCAATGCTCTCCACTTTATGATTGGTGTTATCTCCTGTTTGAATTGTATGTCCATTCACCTTTGCTTCCATATCAATCATCAATGATATATTGCCACTCAGATGATTGCTACATCCTGAGTCAATATAGAACACCCTTTGAACTTCTCCTTTTGTTTCATGAGTTGCATTCAAGATAAGAGTCATGTCATCCTTTTGAAATAAATGCATAATTATAATAATTGTTGTTGTAGGACTGAGATTGAAAACTTCTTCCACCTCCTCTAGCATATGATGTCCTACCACCTCTTCCTCTGAAGTTGCCTCTTTGATTTCTGCCTCCTCTACCTCTTTGATTGAAGCTCTAGTCATTACTTCCACCATTTTAATTGTTATACCAACAATCATTTGCCAAATGATTTGTTCTGCCACAAATCCAACAAGCTTTAGTATTGTCTTTGTTCTTACCTCCTCTTCCTTTACCTCTGAAGTTCATCTTTCCTTTTGTGAAATTAGCTTGACTTGAAGTTCCTTCATCATCATTTGACTGCTTCCCTTTGCCATTCTTTTTCTTGTCCTTGGAGTACATAGCTTGACTTGCACTCCTATCATTGTCTCCCTTAATGTCCTGCTCAAAAGTTAGCATGTGTCCTAGCAATTGATTAAGATCAGGAGTAAAATGATCTAATGACAATTCTACAGACAATATGAAAGGCTTCCACTTCTCATCTCCTCTCAGACCTGTAAGTATTTTCCTTACCAACTTATCCTCTTCAATGTCTTCATGTACTGCTCCCAAGCTATCTGCAATATCCTTCATTCTTGCCACATAATCAAAGATTGATTGTGAGCTCCTCTTCTTGAAAGTTGTGAACTTTGACCATAATGAGGACTTCCTTGACTTGGTTGTGTTTTTAAAATGCTCTTCCAAAGCATTCCACACATCTGTTGCACTTTCTAATCCTCTAATGTGAGGTAGAAGATAATCATTTACAGCCATGTAAATGATGCTCCTAGCTTGAGCATCCTTTCTCATCCAATTCTTCAAATCTGCAAGCTCTCCCTAGTTGGAACACTAGGATCTTCAAACTCAGGCTTTTCTTCTTCTCCTGTAATAAATGTCATCAAATCTTTGCTCATGAGGTGTGCCTCCATCCTCATGGACCAAGCTGGATAGTTCTCCCTATCTAGCTTATCAATCTGCAAGCGTTCTCCCATCTTTGATCTTCTGTGTCTGCAATTACTAGGATTTATGATGATATAGAATTTGACCTTATCCATCTTCAATTAGAAGAAACTTCAATATCTGCAACACTCAGGACTTCCAATGCTTTTACTTCACTTGTATTGCACCTTCAGCTCTGATACCACTGTTGGAGACCTCTAAGGTTTGATCTATACTGATTTAAGAGCACCTCTATATCAGTTATGGATCAAATTTTACACAAATGTTACCTTCATTTACCAAATCTTCCATTATCACTTCTCTGAGTGAAAATCTTCCTTCTTCAAGAAGTCTGCTTCAAAGATTGACTTCATTACCTACACATATCTTCAAATTTCTTCAAACTAATGATGCATATATCTCCAGGCTACCTTTGTGCAATCATATCAACCATTAGTCCTTCAAAAGAATCATTAAAACTTCAATTTGATCCTTAAGATCAAAAGTATGTCAAAAACTATCTTCCTGAACAAGCGACTTTGACATAGTTAGGACTTTGATATAGCTAACTTCTAAGGTTGATTTCTCACAGCACAAATCCCGTTTTGCTAAATGCTTTTAGCCATAGCTTCCTTGCCTTCTAACTTAGATTTTGAATGCTCACTCATCAAAAACTTTACACTATGCACTGAGATCTAAGCAAAACATTGACACGAAAAAGTATGCGACTCTAAGAGGTCTACCTGCAGACTTTACATACACATGTTCCTATTGATCATACTCCTAGCATGAAAGGAATCAGGCCATGAAACTTTGAATATAGCTTGATTAGCTTCTAAATTAGATGTGTACAAAATATTTCCTAATCCACATGATCAGGAGATTAGAAGTTTCAATTCACTTCATGTTACTCTAATTTTTGTAATAAACTCAAATATTTAAGCTTAATTTTGTATAATATGAAGGAAAGAAGATGATTTCTACAACTTTGTACTCCAAGATTTTTGTTGTTCTTAGCCTTGCTTAGGATCTCAAAAGTGTGACTTAAAGGACCTACCCTCATTCATTAATTTTTGTGTAGGATGAGTGATGAATGTGACAAGTGTTGGAGTTAGACGTCTGCGGAAGCACGCAAACAGCACAAGGAAGAAGAAGAAGCTTGGAGCACAACACACAATACTGAATGTATTACTAGAGAATGTACAAAGATAAGTAGCCTATTAGGGCAACAGGCGTATATACAAGCCGGGGGAAAAAACCTCCTAAAGAGGGAAAAAAGTACCCCGGTGGTCCTAGTGTGTTCACACACATCACTACCTAAATATATCAACAAATCCCCCCTAGGAGTGATGCGGTGAACAAGGAGCTGGCACTCATGTATAAGGAAGTGCCAAGCTATGTGGAAATCACTCCACAAAAGGAAGTAAGCCCAAAGCTTTGCGGAAAGCTTCAAACTTCTCCCTAGGCAGAGCCTTCGTGAAAAGGTCTGCTATGTTCTCCTGTGTGGGCACATATGCCAAGCTGATCTCCCCAGCAGAGAACCTCTCCCTGACATAGTGATAATGCACCTCAATGTGCTTAGTGCGAGCATGGAACACAGGGTTCCTCGCAACTGCCAATGCGCTCTGACTGTCAGTGAAGATGGTGGTGGTAGAAGACTGGCCAACACCCAAATCAGCCATAAGGCGTGTGAGCCACACACACTCAACAGTCGCTGTGAAAGCTGCCCTATACTCAGCCTCACAACTGGAAGTGGCCACAGTAGGCTGCTTCTTGCTCAACCAAGATATACATGAGCTACCAAGCATGAAGCAAAAACCACTGGTGGACACACGAGTGTCATAGCAACCTACCCAATCTGAGTCAGAAAAAGCATGCAAATCTAGTGGTAGTGATCCCCCCTTGGGATAAAACAACCCAAGTAGCCGAGTACTACTCAAGTAGCGAAAGATACGCTTAACCGCCTTCCAATGCGTGACTCCTGGGCAATGCATAAACCTGCTCATCTGTGAGACAACAAACTGAATATTTGGCCGAGTAATGCATAAATAAATCAAGCATCCAACAGCCTGCTGATAGAGAACAGCATCAAATGCATCTCCAGCATCATGAAGACTCAATCGTAAACCTGTCTCCATAGGAGTGGCAATAGGCTTACAGTCTTCAAGGCCAAAACGCTGCAATTATGTGTCAATATATTTCGTTTGACACAAAGCCATTCCACCATCAACTTGCATAAACTGAATGCCCAAATAGTGATGCAAATGCCCCAAATCAGACATCTCAAATGAGGCATGCAAATCAGCCTTGAAATCAGCAATATGCTTCTCAATAGGACCAGTGAGCAGCATGTCGTCAACATAGACAACAATGATCAGAAGCACATCATTAGCATGCTTAACATATAAGGTGCTTTCAGTTGGACTGTTCTCAAAACCATGTGCAACCAGATAGGCATGTATCTTCTCATATGAAGCACGTGGTGCTTGCTTTAAACCATATAATGCCTTCTTTAACCTGCACACCTAGTTTTCATGCCCTTTCTGCACAAAGCCACAGGGCTGAAAAACATACACTTCTTCATGCAAGTCACCATTCAGAAATGTTGTTTTAATGTTCAACAGATGTACATTCCAACCATGATGGGTTGCAAGTGCACAAATGCTCCGAACAGTAGTCATACGGCATGTAGGTGCAAAGATCTCATCAAAATCAATGCCTCTTTCCTGTGCCTAACCCTTTGCAACAAGCCTAGCCTTATACCTATCAAATGTACCATCAGGTTTACGCTTCAGCTTGTATACCCACTTAGTGCCAATGGCCTTCTTGCCAGGAGGAAAGTCACATAAAGACCATGTACCATTCTTCATTATAGCATAGTATTCAGATTGCATAGCAGCCATCCAATTTTCTTAATTCTGTGCTTCATCAAAAGAAACAGGCCCATTCTCATCACAGAGACTAGACGCAGCCATAGCATAGCAATCTGATGTAAAGGAGGCACTATGAGAGCCTGAAAAACGATATGACAAAGGTGCATCTAATTTGCTATCACGCAAAGTCTGCACCAGCCATTTTGGCATAGTTTTTGTGTGCTCAATATCAGCTCTCTCATCAACAAGTGCCTCATGTAAATCTGCGTCAGAAATGGAATGATCTGCATCATCATATGAAACATGCAAAGGTTGAGAAGTTGCCTCATTAGGACCAACACTAGACTGTCCACTTGTAAAAAGAGGCATCAAAGTATCATACATGTCTTAGGAGCTAACAGATGTCTCCTTGGTACATGAAAGCAATGGCTGGATAGCATCTTCCACAAAAACAACATCACGGCTAACTAGAATGCGTTTAGTCTGTGGATGATACAGACGATAGCCTTTACTTTCAGAACTTTACCCAACAAAAATACATTTTACTACCTTAGCATCCAATTTTCTGCATATGCCAAACAACCAAAAACACGCAGATGAGCAACAGATGGCTTGCGGTCATGCCAAGCCTCATATGGAGTGATAGACTATAGCGCTTTAGTGGGACACCTGTTAAGTACATACGCTGCACACATGACAGCATCAAGCCAGAAACTATGTGGTAAAGCTTGACTCTTGACCATACACCTCGCCATCTCCATGAGTGACATGTTCTTCCGTTCAGCAACTCCATTCTGTTGAGATGTATACGACACTGTACACTGGTGTTTTATCCCACGTTCAGCCAGAAATGCATTAAAATCATAAGACATATATTCCCCCCCTCGATCAGAACGGAGAGTGCCCATTTTACATGGTGACAGATTTTCAGCCAAAACCAAAAACTGTTTGAAGCACAAAAACACTTAGAACTTTGCCTTCAATGGAAAAATCATCAATGAAAGTCACGAAGTAAAGATAGTTTCCAAAAGAAGGTGTCTGCATAGGACCACAGACATCACTATGTACAAGCTGCAATTTCTGTGTAGCCCTAACTGAACCATCTTTTGGAAAGGAGGAACGGTGCATTTTGCCCAAAATACAGCCTTCACATACATGTTTTCCAGGTGCCTCAAGCTTGGGCAAAGAAGACACCATATCAGATTTCTGTAGGCGTAGCAAACTAGCAAAATTCTGATGACCAAAGCGTGCATGCCAAAGCTTTGCATCTAACATAGCCTGAGAATCATGAACTCCACATGCCGAATCATTCACATATCTTTCATAGTCTATGAGCTTATACAGCCCACGACATAAAATGCCAGAAGCAATAATAACATCGCCATTTGACATATCATGAACTGTACATCTGTCATCAACAAATTTCACAACCAAGCCAATCTTGGCTAATGCAGAAACTGATAACAGATTCTTCTTGATCCCTATCACAAATAAAGCATCTGACAAGGTGAAAGAACTACCATCAGCAGTAGTCAGAATGATTTTCCCAACTCCCATAACAGGATAAGAGGAGTTGTTGGCGCATGTGACAGTATTCCCTATAGGGGCAGGCTCGAGTGAAGAGAAGAAACTGCGCTGCGAGATAATATGTTTGGTCGCCCCACTGTCAAAGTACCAAACATCTGAGTCCACTACAGACATGCACTGCTCATGAGAAGATGGGTCAAAACTGCAAACAGTAGTAAATGCCCATTCTTCTTCCTGCACAAGATTAGCCGACTCTGTTTTTGGTGTAGAGGCTTCTGCAACAACCATTCCAGCCTCCTTTTTCTTTGCCTGTTTTGCAGCCAGTTTTGGACAGTTTTTTATGATATGATCATTCCCTTTACAGTACTTGCAATATAATTTTTGCTTTTCTGATTTCTTCTCATCTTTATCCTGGTTCTTCGAATGTGCAGCATTTGCAAATTTCTACTTACTAGTAGAAGAGCTCCATTTTCCTTTGCCCTTCTGACTAGCCAGGAAAGCTTGATCTGCAACACGCATAATGGACATGTTCTGCCTGGACTGATCTTCCTGCAACAGAACAGAGACTAACTCCTCAAATGATAAGGCATTCGGATTACCTTTCATCATCAACCGAAGAGTAGAAGCAAAACTCTTATATGAATTAGGAAGACCATTCAGAACGGTCTGCACAAGTGAGCTATCTGGTATAACCTCATCAGTAGAAATCAATTGTTCCTTCAAATCTTTGATCTTCGTTAGGAAACTGTCCATAGAATCACCTTCATTCATGTGCTCACTCTCCAACTGTTTTCGGAGGTAAGCAACACGAGCCTCATTCCTAGCTTGGTACAATATGGTAAGTGTATCCCAAGCATCCCTAGTTGTTTTACAAGAGCGAATATGAGGAATAATGGCATGTTTGACAGACAAAGCTATCAATGCATATGCCTGGGCATCTCTGCCATCCCAATAAATTTGCTCTGCAGTAGGTGTAGTAGAAACAGCAGCACGAACAAGAATCTGCACAATATCATCTTCGACACCATCTTCATCAGCTCCAGCACCTGTATTCGCAATACTTGTTGTTACAGGTGTAACAGGACGTCTTTCAACACCTTGCACAATGTTCCACAATCCTTTTGCAACCAATACATGTCGCATCATATAAGCGCATAATGGGTAGTTGGTACCATCTAACTTATCCTCAACATCCAACATACGGAATACATCACTGCTTTCAGCCATGGCCGGTGACTAAAATACCTTGATGCAGAAAATTGACTGTATCTCAAAAAGTTGAACGGAACTGCCCAGACAAGTTTTGCTAAACTTGTAGTAGACTTTGAGACTCTTATACTGGCGAATAGAAACAGGTATATATCTTTGGCACAAAAAGACGAAATAGCCTGCACAAGCGCTGTGATAGTGCATTCGGAGGCCGAAACGAGCTCAGATCGCGATTTCAGCACCACAAAGTGAAGCAGTTTTGATCTCTGAAACACCTTGAGTATGCTCACCAAATTTTGTGCACATCTGAGACTGCAAATGGAGGAGTGTCGACGGTGCCCTAGATGAAGCGACGACCTGCTCTGATACCAATTGTTGGAGTTAGACGTTTGCGGAAGCACGCGAACAGCACAAGGAAGAAGAAGAAGCTTGGAGCACAACACACAATACTGAATGTATTACTAGAGAATGTTCAAAGATAAGTAGCCCATTAGGGCAACAGGCGTATATACAAGCCGGGGGAAAAAAACCTCCTAAAGAGGGAAAAAAGTGCCCCGACGGTCCTAGTGTGTTCACACACATCACTACCTAAATACATCAACAACAAGATCTAGTGCAACACATCCTTGTATAGGGATGGCCATTGACCAATGGATAGATGGCATTGCCCCATGCATTCACATAAGATTATAGAGCACAAATTGGAAGTACTTATAGAACAAAGTATTATTTAACTCTATGAACATTCAATAAAACATATAAAACTTTTGTGATAATTTGTCATTCAAAAACTCTTATAACATGGAAAATAAATATTTTAGGTGCTTGCTCTATCTTTTTGTGCTGCAAATATGATGGGTTGAATAATGGCATACGAGGAATTCAAGTATTTTCACTTGAAAATCACTCATTTTAAGGAATTTTTTTCACTATGCTAATGTAAAGCTAGTTTACTTTAGCATCATACATCATAATGATTGCCCACCAAGGCTTGATTAGCTTTATTATGACATATTTTGATTAGTCTTCACATACATACATACATACACACACATATATTTATTTATTTATTTATTTATTTATTTATTTATTTATATTTTTTTATTTATATATATATATATATATATATATATATATATATATATATATATATATATATATATATATATATATATATATATATATATATATATATATATATATATATATATATCCACATCCACATTCATACGTATACCTATAAATGCTCATGTGCGCACATGTATCATTACATATATAGACGTACATGTGTATGTACCTATATGTATATATACATAAAAACACATAAACTTTATGTATACATATAGTACATGTGTATGTACCTATATGTATATATACATAAAAACACATAAATTTTATACATATACATCTTTATGTATATGTATACACATATACATAAACACACACATATATGTATATATGCATATAATACGATAGAGAAGTTATCAATTCTACCATGTCTTTAACAAAAACATCTAAAAAATGTATTTTCACCCGAAGAATAGCCTATCATCCATCAATTTGAAGGTATTGGTGTGGAGGATCTGATGAAAGTGCGTACACAGCTTAATTCTCACAGCTCTAACATACGTATTTCGATGCAAACTTTTGGTCATCTGTCTTTCTGTTTCAATGTACGTGCACGCGGTATACTTTTTTTTTAGTATAAAGGAAGTTCGGCATTAGCCTACTCTCCCGGACTTGAATTAAATAAAGAAAAGTACAAGAGAAGGGGACTAGTGCCCACGGGACTCCCCAAATCCCACAAATCAGGGGAAGCTTTTACAGAGCTTAGATGGCATTACAAAGAAGGTTAATCACCCTCTCATCACCCTCATGAGGGGCCCACTTGGGTTTAAGCTTGTTATTGATCAAAAGGAGAACTTGATGATGCCTGACGGGGGGGGGATTTCTTACAGTTAACAATGCTTTTGGAAGCATCGAGTACTCTTTAGTTTAAGCAAGAAAAAGAGGTTTCAACTTTATTAGCCCTCTATCAATTTAAGTAAGCTCTCTCTCTCTCTCTCTCTGCTACAACCATTGCGCTATGATATCGCCTGCTCTGCTTCACCCCTACACCTCCTTGAATATTATGCAGAATATATTTACTTGCGCTTCAGTCCTGCACCTCTTGTATTTTACTGTACAAAACTTTACTTTTTGAATTTAAGATTTTTTTTTTTCTTTTTAAGGAGGTTATGCAGACGCCTACTCCTTCAGTTTCAACTTTGAAAGTACATCTATAACTATAGAATTCGAAAGTACATCTATATCTATACAAGTGAATGGGCATAATATCCACGAGAAATACGACTTGTACTTCAACTATACAAGTCGAAAGTACATCTATAACTATACAAGTGAATGGGCATAGTATTCACGAGAACCCCCTATCCCACAGTTGAACTCTGGACTTCCGCCTCAAGAGATCAACGCTTCAGTCCTACACCGCCACCTCCTTAGATGAGCTTCAGTCCTACACCTCCTTGTATTTAGCGTACAAAACTGTACTTTTTGAGTTCAAGATGTTTGCGTATCACAAACGAAGTACATTAAATAGCTGTCCTACGTTTTCTTGATGAATCGTTTGTTCGAACTACCGCGTTCGGGATGCTTGCAAGCTAGATGCACTAATTGGAATTCTGTCTTGATGATTCGATTGTGCAGGCTACAAATGATTGATGAAGAGTAGATCTGCGAGATTTCCATGAACATAATACATGACAAGACAATCGCCAAGTTACAGGATTTCCTGTCTGTCTCATTCCATAGAGAGAGCGCTTATCAGATTATCAGGTATCTGCAAGTCATGTGCACATGTAAGAAAAACTCTTCTTGTTAAACTGTTACTTTATCGTAGTAACCTCTTAATAAAGTCAAGTCCTTTCAGTTGGGATATTTTTCTTCTCAATGAGAACACTTGCCATTCAATCAGATATTTGAAAGTGGTGTGCATCCGTATACGGAGAACTCTCCGAATCCATCCATGGATTGTCCATTACTTAAGAGCAATGTAGGAAGCAGGAGACCGTCCATTACTTAAGAGCAATGCATGAAGAATTAATGTGATCAATACATTTGACATCAGAATAATGTACTTCAAATCACATCAATCTTCTGGATATTAGCTACAGGAAAGGCTAATTACCTTGATCGTCCATCACTTAAGAGCAATGCATGAAAAATTAATGCGATCAATACATTTGACATCAGAATAATCTACTTCAAATCACATCAATCTTCTCGAGATTAGCTACAGGAAAGGCTAACCTTCAACTGCCTGAACACAAGGACCGTGAAAATCCTTTTCATGTGCTGTTTACGAACCTTCATTATAGAAAATAATAGGAAGGAATTTCTGTCATTGTGATTGGAAGGGCAATCCCGATAATATTCTTCCGGCCAACAATATTACTTCTCTAATCCGAGTGACTGTTCGATTGTACATGGCTAATATATACTCAGAATATGGTTAAACGCGATGTCATTCAAACCATGCATTCTTCAATCTAGTGACAGTTTAACTTGTGAAGATTACTGAATGTATGCGCACGAGACTGATTTCCGTAATCAGAAATAGAAACCTGGGATTATAGATTGAACTATTTTTTTGTATGGATGGAAACGTTAGCATTCTGTGTGTTAGCTTGCATTCCTACAATGATGAAATAATTGAATTTGTTTCAGAGAAGGAAAGAGATAGAGCGGATGAGATTGAACTATTTTTTCTTGTGGTAGCATTCTGTGTGTTAGCTTGCATTCCTACAATGATGAAATAGTTCATCTTGTTTACGAGAAGGAGAGAGATAGAGCGGATGTGTGTACCTTTGGCGTTGTAACCTCTGATCATGGCAAGCCACTTGATACAAGATGTAGGGAATGACTAGCTGCAGAAAAGGAAATGCGAAAAGACCCAACCATCTCGGACCGTAGACCAGTGGATGCGCTGCGTTGAATGGGTTCTCTCTCTCTCTCTCTCTCTCTCTCTCTCTCTCTCTCTCTCTCTCTCTCTCTCTCTCTCTCTCTCTCTCTCTCAGGATTGTAAAGAATACCATGAGCACTCCACCATAGGGGCACTTTCTCTGGAATGTCGCTCCATCGGCTAACAGCCACCACTACGCTGGTCACAGTGAACGCGATCGGCAGAACAACAGGATTCTTCCGTCGGGTCATGGATCTCTCTCTCTCTCTCTCTCTCTCTCTCTCTCTCTCTCTCTCTCTCTCTCTCTCTCTCTCTCTCTCTCTCTCTCTCTCTCCGCGCCGTTGCAGGACCGTTCCTGCACGATGGCCGACGGCTATGGTGGATCGGTGAAATGATATCGACGATCGCTGAAGGGACGGACAAGAATCACAGAGAGAACTTGAAAGGGGAAAGATTACAAGACGCAGAGAGAATGTGGGAACTACCGCTGGCGTCAGTTGGAGGTCACAAAGCGCAAAAGCAGACATGGGCGAGGAAGTCGTGAGTTGTGACCTGTACAACCATAGTCGGCCAGTTTGCCCGCATGTGTGTTCTGAATATGCATGGCACGTTGTTCAGAGTTCCTGGGTGTAAGGCACGCCTGAAATGCTACGAGCGAGAGCGAGCGAGCAAAGCAGTTGCTAATGGAGATCCAGCTAGCCAGCCGCGGCAATGGTAAAGGTAAAGCTCAAATGGAGATCCAGCTAGCCAGCCGCGGCAATGGTAAAGGTAAAGCTCAGGGAATCAATTTATGCACACTTCAACAAGTCAACATTTAAATTTAGTCAAACTCGAGTGTTAAGATATGTGAAACACAAAGTCAATCATGCCTTGTTTTATAGATATGATGAAGAATTGCAAGTAAAGGGTGTGTTGCTCTGTTGTACAACGGGGGGATTAGGCTTGATCTTATTCGTTAATTAAGACAATGAATGTTTCGGATCTATCATTTTATGAGTTTTTTTTTCCTTTGAAAAAACGATAAAGTCGGAAATATGCGGTTGGTTGGATGGGCCTTTCCCCTCTTGAGGCGGGGGTGAAGATTGGATCCTCATCTATGACAGGATACTTTGTGGGTCTAAGGCCAGTGTAACCACATTATATCCAGTTGAAACCAGTTGTCTTTGCATAATTCTCTCTTGTGTCTCCTTCGAGTAGTCTAACCTCAACTTTGTGGGATACAGGGGGTCCCATGAATACTATGCCCATTCACTTGTACAATCGTAATTTCAAAGTTAAAGCTAGGGGGAGTAAACTCCGGTTGAAGCTCCATTTAAAAAAAAAAAAAAAGATAAAGTCGAAAATATGTGTTTAATAGTAAACACTTTGATCCTTGAAATTTGAGGCATACCATTCAAAACTAGGAAAATGACACAGAATTAACTTGAAAAATGAAGGATAAATTTCAAATTCAAGCCTCCAAGAGTAGGTCGATGATTGAACTTCATTGATCATTTTTGTTGCTCAACCCCTTGAACTCCTTGGACATCCCTCAATCCTTAGGTAGTCAGAAGCTCTATGGCTCGCTGGTGAAATTTTATGCTTTTGGGTAGTGTTTTGATTGACTTCGGCCTTTGGGCATACCAAATAGAATCTATCCTTTGGACATTTCGTCAAATCTAGCCTTCGAGCATACTTCGATGTTTTTGGCATTCGGGCATACTTCGATGTTTTTGGCCTTTGAGTGCAAACAAGTTATCTTATTTGGCTTTAATAGGGCCATCCCTCCCCGAGCTCTTCCCTAGAGGGTTTTAAGGCTTTATATTCTTGATCATGTCTCGTGTCTAACCCCTGATTTGTGGGATACGAAAGGTCCCATGGGTACTAATCTTGCCATCGTATATACTTTCACTTAATTCAAGCATATACGAGAAATTATAATGTAGGCAAAATTTCATTAAAAACGAATATACACATATTTTTTATTTTTCCGTGTAGAGTTGTTCCTCTGTGTGTGAATTACTGGGCATTAGGTCAATAAAAATGTGTTGTTCCACTTGAATCAAACCTTAGTACCTTTTGCACCACCATTGAAACACACATAAAGTCTATGAGAGATTACTTCAAACATGAACTCCAAAAGTTTTCACTTTCAAGAATATTATTTTTAGTGGATCTACATATTCATGAGGATCTTAATTATATGCCATGCATCTAAAAGATTTCTTTAAAAATCTCCATCTCTTCAAACAATTTGAAAGAATATAGACGTGAAGGCATCGATGCTTGCACCCATTCTTAAATTATTATGTTCTTATTTATTTTTTAAGGCCAAAGTTTGGATTATATTATAAAAGTGTGAGACAGGAATCACGATCTCTTTGAAGGATATCAAGTCCTTTGATCATCTCTGCTTTTCTTTAGGGCAGACACCATGACCCCATCTTCTATGTGTAGTATCTGTCATTACAAACTCTTAGGAGTGTGTGAATACGAGGTTTGATTTTCACAATTATTGATCTCTCTAGTAAAAATTACCTCAATTTTTTTATTGATGTGTACCAATAAATATTAGACACGGTGCCTTGCATGCACATGGAGCAATATAAAGTTATCCCATTCATGTGCTAGCTCCTAAAAGAGATAAGGTGCTTGTTTCTACCCCTATCCATCCTACACAAGCTCTACCTCCAAATGAATCTGTGTTCTCTTTTTTGTTTTTGTATACATCTTCTATCACCTTTTTCTCGTGTACGATAGGAGAGAAACATTTTACTAGAAGACAACAAGATGTGAGATGATCATGCTTGAGAAGAGATGTAGAAGCCTTCACGCATGATTCACCTTGGTGATGGATTTTACTAAGGTGGGAGCAGTTTTACTGGCAGATAAAAAATGGTACTTGGTATTTGTTCTCTAGTACTAGAACACAACGTGTGAGATGATCATGCTTGAGAACACATATAGAGAGCCTAATATGGAAGGAATTACTCACTTTGGCATGAGTATTTACTATGGTAGGAGCATTTTTTTACTAGGAAGTTGGAAAATGTTATGTGGGCTTTGCTTTATGGTAAGGGCCTATACTACTCCCTTTTAGAACTAACTATCCATTTTCATACTACTGGTCATCTATTGAGAGAGAGTTCCTCCAACCATTGTGTGTCTCTCTGCCTCATCTCCTTCCTTGCTCTTGTGTCTATTTTTGTTTGTCCTTCCTCACTCACATAAAACATTGGTATTACAACAAGTTCAACTCCTCAACTTGCTAGTTTATTTTTGCGGTGGCGTCATGCGTACTTTTAACAGTTCAAATTGGTTCAAGAGCATAGAAATACAAATTTCATCACTCAAAGACCATTTCCACTAGGTGCGTTGAGCTTTTGGCCCCCTAGTGATGCCATTCATGTAGCTAGATTTTCCATCGAAGTCATAATTTGTGGGCTACATTTGAGCTTGCATTTCAGCTTTGTTGAAGTTCATATCTTGCTACCTTTGAGTTCTTTGGTGCAATGGCAAGCAGCAATGACTTGTTTGGCATGCTTCAACTTGAGGATAAGCTTGATGGTACCCACTATCCACTGTGTTCTTACAATGATGAAGCATGTTCCTATAGCAAAGCAACTATGGATTTTAGTAGAAGATGTCAATATATTATGGTTCGTGGTATTGTGGCTTGGACTATTCACGATTTTCCAGGATATGGTGTTTGTTCAAGTATTGATGTAATTTTTTTATTCAATATGCATGTAAATAAATATGATTTAATCTAATTATATTTTTATCATTTTCATGATGCAGGAATATCTACTAAGGGTTATAGAGCTTGTCCATATTGTGGTGATTGGTTGAGATCAATCTATAGTAAGAATCTCAACAAAAATATTTATCTTCGACATCGACGATTCTTGCCTGATGATCATCCATTAAGATCTAAAAGAGAAGCGATACATTTTAATGGAAAGCTTGAAACAAGTCAGTGTCCAAAACCTATGATGCCTATGGATTGGTATAAAAAATGGACAGATGGACCTCTGATAGATCCAGAATCAGAAATCTTCAGTGATGATTCATATAATGAGTATGTGAACAGAGGTAAAGGAAAATTGGCACTCGCAGAGAACATATCAATATGGTATTCTTTGGAGTATTGGAAAGAGTTAAAAGTATGTCATCTTCTTGATCCTATGCATATATTCAAAAATATTGGTTATTCACTATGGCAGCATCTTCTTGGACTAAAAGATACCACAGCATCAAGGAATGATTTGAAAGATCAAAAATCCAAACCAAAGTTATGGCCAGTTTTTGATAGACATCGACAAGAAACAACTTATGCACCTGCTCCTTGGGTACTTACAACAAAAGAGATACAGACTATCAACAATAGAATTCAATTGATTAAGACTCCTACAGGATATGGAGCATCTTTTCAAAACATGTTTACTATAGATGATAAGAGCTTATCTGGGTTAAAGACCCATGACTGGCATAACTTTTTGAAACATATTTTACCTTTGGTTATCGGTGGATGTACAATGAAAGGAGTACGAGATGTGATCTATTGTCTTGGATCACTTATACGATAATTATGATAATTTTATATTTAATATGTATGAATATTGGATATCTTTTATTTTTTAATTAACCTCTTTATAATTGTTTTTATGATATGTATAGGTGGATTACATCCAAAGAGATTGACAAAAACTCGATCCCACAAAAAAAACGTGAATGCAAAGAGCTACTATGTTTGATGGAGAAAGAACTTCCTACTTCATTTTTTGATATTCAGGTTCATTTATTAGTCCATCTTGTAGATGAAATAGAGATTGTAGGTGTTGTCAACACTCAATGGATGTTTTGGGTTGAGCGATTTATGGGAATATTAAAAGGTTATGTGCGACAAAGAGCGAAACCAGAAGGATCCATGGCAAGGGTTGGATTCTTGAAGAGTGCATGTATTACGTTAGTGAGTACCTTGAAAGAGTTCATGAAGAAGCTCCACGTGCATGGACCAACGAGTCTTCTTCAAAAATAACAGATGAGGTATTATCACGTAAGGGGGTTCCATTCTTATTTACATTTCAAGAAAAAAATGATGTTTCTACTTTTGTAGCATATAATAGAAAATGCATGCAAGCATTCCTTAACGAGTACGAGGAACTTCAAAATCTCCGAAGTAAAAGGCGAAAAACAAAAGATATAGATGTAATCTTGATAATAATGAGATTACAGATATATCTTCTTTCATGGATTGGCTATATAGTCGTTTGCAACGCGCCAACGCAAATAATGAAGAAATCTCAGATGAGCAAAGAGAGTTAATGATAGGTTGTAAACGAAAGGTAAGTTTATTAAAATAATATTTTTTTTTCATATATATATATGTTAGTTTCTATTTACTAATTGAATTTATTTTGCAGGCTCGAAGTGTTCACTAATATGTGGGCTTTTGGACAGCATATTAGAATCAAAGCCATTGATTCTTTACGTAAAACAGAGGATTCTAGTATTGTTGCTTCTTTCAAGCAACTATCACATGCTAGCTCAAAAGACACAAACCTTATAGATAGCGAACTTGGTTACGTAGGAACTATTGTTGGTATCTACGAAATTTCATTTCGTACATTCAAACAGGTAGAAAAAAGTTTATATTTTTTTTTATAGAGTTAGTTATTTTTTTAAGCACCTAATAATGGGTTTCTGTTGATATATTTTGATAGGTCATTTTGAAGTTTGACTGGTTTCGAGCCGAGTATAAAGGTAGTAATTCCACATTAAGAAAGGAATTATCTAGGTTTTGGGCAATTGATTCTTCCAAGGTAATGCGATCTACTAAAGAACCATATATTCTCCCTAGGCATATTGAACAAGCATTTTTTTATAAAAACCCAGATGCTCATCCTTGGCGGCAAGTCATTCATGTGCAACCTAGAGGTAGGTCATTGTTGTTGGTACAAGTCAAGCCTTCACATTTGGATTGGACATCTACTTTGAAGACTCTACATGAAGCAAGGAGCATAGGAACACTAGCTTATGAGTTATTACCTTTTTACCCATTGTAAAAGTCTATATGACTTGGCGCATTATGCAATCACGCCTAATTGATTGAAAGTCGCGGAAAAGGTTGTTGATTGATTGAGAGAATATCTCAATCAACTCTTTTTAGGTGAAAGATTTTAGGAGATTGATTTGAATTCTAATTCAAGCTCTCACTCAACTCCTATAAAAACTACAAGTTAAAAGTCGCAGTCCTTCTTCACTCATCCCGAGGCATTACTGTATCAATCATTGAGTGTGTGAGGTCTACTCTATAGCCTACACCTCTGAGTACCATTGAGCTATGTTTATCATGCCAATGGGAATGTACATTTACATGATCTAATACAAATATTTACATTCATCATCTCTGTTATTCTCTGAGTGTACCACTTCAACTACTGTCAACTTCAAAGAGGCATATCTCAGTGCCTACTGAACCAAATCAAGTGATTCAAAGCTTAATAGATTCAGCTCAAAGCATACCACAAGCATAAAAAGTTTGAAGCAACTTGGTTCAGTCAATTTCGAGAAATCGTGGTCAAAGTGCTCACTGTTGCAGTTCTTACAGTAAACGAGTAATTTCCGGTACAAGAACGAAGTAGATCTCACAGAGTAATGCGAAGCTTTGTATGAGAGATAGCTCACTTTATAGCTAGACATCTCTACTTTTAGTTGATCAATCTTTCCGGTGAAAAAGATATCTACACACAGTACAAAGTCTGACCGGAAAGAGGCTGTCTGAACTAGAGGAGTTTTTTCTTAAACTTCAGAAAGAGTTCAGTAAGTTAAGAAAGTTCACGCATCACTTCCTTACTTCATGTATGTTCACTTGAAGTAATTATAAACAGAATTGAAGTTCATTCCGGTACAATTCCGGTACAATTACGGTGTCAGTCCAGTGGCAGTCCGGTGAAATTTCAGTGAAATTTTTCCAGTAAAGTTAGAGCATATGTTGAGCGCTAGACTTTGCTAAGCTATTGATTGATTACAGAGAATTTCTGAATCACTCTAACTTAGTTCTTCTTGGCGTGGCGGTTTCCGCAAGGCTCAGTCTTCGTCGCGTTATCAAGGAGTAGAATCGGAGAAAAAGATCAAAGAGGGCTGGTGCAAAGCAGGATTAGCAGTAGCAACTCAATCTTCTGAGTGCGTCCAACCATCTCTCCCAACAGTGATATCAGAGCAAATAAGGTAACATGGGAGATGGTTTTCTGTCATTCATTGACAAATTGGACAGGAACAATTACCAAGCTTGGTCTCTAAGGATGAAGACCTATCTACAAGGAAGAAGCTTATTTGGATTCATATCAGGAGATGAGAAATTGCCCTCATTCAAAGCTAGAGGCCTACCCACCAAAGATGAACAAGAAAGGCTCAACACATGGTGTGCAAAAGATGCTTTGGCAAGGTCTTATCTTCTTAACTCTATATCTGATTTCCTTTTACCTCACATAAGGAATTCCAAGACTTCCCAAGAGACTTGGGAAACCTTGTCAACATATTTTTCATCAAGTACAAGGGCCAGAAAGAATCAACTATGGATTGAATTCACTACTCTTAGGAAGCAATCAAAGCAATCAGTTTCAGATTTTGTCACTAGGGTCAAAGACATTGCAGACCAACTGGCAAGTATTGGAGAGGAGATTGAAGAGGAACAAATAGTAAGGCAGGTAATCAATGGACTAAAGGCAGATGACAAATGGGAGAGCTTTACCACAGCAATGGACCTATACATGGACATACATGCTCCTGATCTAACAACCCTGATTGGTCAACTCTTCACACATGAAGCAAAGCTTACAAAGAATGGAGAACAATCAAAAGGTAACAACTCCTCTGCTTTATACACTGATAAGAAGGTTAAAGATAAAGGTAAAAGTAAGAAGGTTGATGAAGAAGGCTCTACCTCCCAAGCAAACTATATAGGGAGAGGTAGATCTTCAAGAGGTAGAGGCAAAGGAGGTAAGCAAGGTAGGGGGAGACCCTACAACTCATCACCATGCAACATTTGTGGATTGTCTAACCATACCACAGATGAGTGATACAAAAATTATAAGAATCAAAGAGGAAGAGGCTATCAAAGAGGTGGATACTCTCAAGGTAGAGGCAGATTCAACCAACACCAAGGCTACAATGGATACAACAATCAGTACAACAACAATTACAACCACAACCACAATAGTAACTACCAAGGTGGATTCAGAAATAGAAGGGATTACAACAACTACACAGAGGAGCAAGATGACTCCCTATTGATCATGAATATGACCTCCAAGGAAGGTACAAATGATGATCATTTATTTTATATTGATTCAGGGTGTTCTAACCATGTAGCTGGTAATGTGGCACTACTCTCTGATTTGGAAGAACCCAAGGGCAAACATCAGGTACAGACAAGTGATGATACTAAGCATTCTGTTGTAAAGGTTGGTAATGTAAAGACTAGTGATGGTAATCAGAACTTATTGAGCAGAGTACTTTATGTTCCAACTATTACCAAGAATCTAATGAGTGTTGGTCAGATTGTGGAGAAAGGTTTACAGGTCAGGTTCAATCAACATGGAGCATATGTGGAGGACCCAAGACATGGATTCAGAAGAATAGCCAAGGGAGAAAAATCAGGTAGATTATTTACTTTTGAGCTTGAAGACACCAAAAACATTGCTTTATACAATTATAAGGATCAAAAACTTTCAGAATTAGAAATATGGCACAAGAGGTTAGGTCACATTGGTGAAAGGACCTTAAAGCAAATATGCAGGGATCAATGTGTGCTTGGGATACCTAATGTATCCAAGCAACACATGATATACAAGTGTGAAGCTTGTCAGTTTGGTAAGTCACACAGATTGCCCTATTCAAAGAAAGATTTTATGCATAGAGACTACCTTGACTTGGTACACACAGATGTTTGGGGACCTAGCAAGGACCCTTCCATTTCAGGATCAAGGTATTATGTGTCCTTCACTGATGACTATAGCAGATGGACTGTGTTATACTTTATGAAGCATAAGAATGAAGTGTTTAATTGTTTCAAGAAGTATCTTGCACTGGTTGAAAACCAAACAGGAAGAAACTTGAAAAGGCTAAGGTCAGATGGAGGAGGAGAATACTTCTCCAATGAGTTTGAAGATTTCTTGCAGGAAAGAGGCATCAAAAGGGAGATAACCACAAGGTACTCACCTGAACAAAATGGGGTAGCTGAAAGAAGAAATAGACTCATTGTAGAAACAGCAAGGTCTATGCTTAATGAAAAGAAGTTGCCAAATTATCTTTGGGCAGAGAGTGTATCTACTGCCACATATCTCATTAACAGGTTGCCATCAAAGACACTTGATGGAATGACACCATATGAAGCTTGGCATGGTAAGAGACCATCTTTGGATCATTGCAAAATCTTTGGTTGTATTGCATATGTGCATATACCTTCACAGGTAAGGGGAAAGCTAGATCCTAAAGCTGAAAAATGTATCTTCATTGGTTATGACTTGAACCAGAAAGGGTACAGATTCTACAACCCCTCAAACAAAGGTTTCAAGGTAAGCAAAGATGTCATCTTTGATGAGAATGACTCATGGTATGAGAATGAATGCAGGAAGGTTAGTCTACCTTATGACATGGAAGAAGACTTCCCAAAGCTCACCAAGGAGGAACCAATCCAGAAAGAAGACTCAAGCTCAGATGATGATGATACAATTAACCTTGAGGAATTCAAGGCATGGAAGTCCAAAGGAAAGATGAAGATGAAGAAGCTAGAGGATATACCAGAATCTTCAACTCAAGCAATGAGGAGATCTCAAAGAGAAAGTAAGAAGCCTATCAGATATGGGTATGACACTTCTCTTGTAACTAAGCATTCTGTATATCTTGCAAAGGATTTGTTAAATGAAGAACCAGGTTCACATGAGGAGGCAATCACCAAAGCAGAAGGGAAAGAAGCTATGGATGAAGAAATAGAAGCTCTCAAGGAGAGTGACACTTGGGACTTAGTACCCAAGAAGGATTCTATGAAGGTGATAGGATCCAGATGGATCTACAAACTAAAGAGAAACTTTGATGGAACAATCAACAGGTACAAAGCTAGGTTGGTAGCCAAGGGTTTTGCACAAACCCAAGGCATTGATTATGAGGAGACATTTTCTCCTGTGGCAAAGATGCCAACAATCAGAGTATTGGTGAGTGTAGCTGCATCCAAGAATTGGAACATGTACCAATTAGATATCAAGAATGCTTTCTTGAATGGATGGATATCTGAAGAAGTCTACATGTCACAACCACCTGGCTATGAAGATCCCAAGAAGGTAAATTATGTTTGTAAATTGAAGAAGGCTCTATATGGATTGAAGCAGGCACCTAGAGCATGGAATTACAGGTTGACAACATATCTCCAAGACCAAGGATTTGTGATGAGTAAAGCAGACACTTCTCTATTTATAAAGAGGAGTAGTACAGAGGTAATCTACTTGTGTGTTTATGTTGACGACATCATCATTACAGGCAATGATGTCAGTGGGATTAGACACATCAAAGGACAGATGATGAAGGAATTCAAGATCAATGACCTTGGATTATTGAAGTACTTCTTAGGTCTTGAGTTAGTCTACACTAATTCAGGTCTATATATCACTCAAAAGAAGTATGTACAAGATATGGTCAAGAAATTTAATTTGCAGGAAGCTAAAATCTCAATCACTCCAATGGAGGTTAATCTAAAGCTAAGTGCTCATGAAGGGGATGAAGTCCAAGACATTACAGGATATCAAAGTATGGTAGGTAGTCTGAATTATGCTACGTTGACTAGAATTGACATAGCATATGGTGTAAGTGTGCTTAGCCAATTCATGCACAAACCAAGGGTACCTCACCTAGAAGTAGCAAAGAAGATCTTGAAGTATCTAAAGGGAACTCAGAACCATGGTTTGTATTTTCCTTATACATCAGATATTGATATTAAAGTATATTCAGATGCAGATTGGGCAGGATGCAAGGATGATAGGAGAAGCACATCAGGATACATATGTTTTGCAGGTGATAAACCTATTTCTTGGTCAGCCAAGAAACAACCAACAGTGGCTTTGTCATCTACTGAAGCAGAGTATAGAGGGCTAGCCAATGCCACTCAAGAAGCTATTTGGTTAAAACTTTTGTATACAGAGTTAGGCCTATATACTAGACCTCCAATTATCTTTGGAGATAACACAAGCTCTCTTCACCTTGTAGCTAATCCAATATATCATGCTAGGACAAAACACATAGAGGTTCATTACCACTATGTGAGAGAGAAGTTGCTTAGTAAAGACATTCAGTTGACTTATGTGTCCACTAATATGCAATGTGCAGATTTACTCACTAAAGCTTTGGATGGAAACAAGTTATTCAGATTCAAATCCATGATTGGATTGCAGGATGTGATTGAAGAATGAAGCTGAAGACTTGAGCCAAAATGTTTGGCTTGAGGAGGAGCTGTTGGTACAAGTCAAGCCTTCACATTTGGATTGGACATCTACTTTGAAGACTCTACATGAAGCAAGGAGCATAGGAACACTAGCTTATGAGTTATTACCTTTTTACCCATTGTAAAAGTCTATATGACTTGGCGCATTATGCAATCACGCCTAATTGATTGAAAGTCGCGGAAAAGGTTGTTGATTGATTGAGAGAATATCTCAATCAACTCTTTTTAGGTGAAAGATTTTAGGAGATTGATTTGAATTCTAATTCAAGCTCTCACTCAACTCCTATAAAAACTACAAGTTAAAAGTCGCAATCCTTCTTCACTCATCCCGAGGCATTACTATATCAATCATTGAGTGTGTGAGGTCTACTCTATAGCCTACACCTCTGAGTACCATTGAGCTATGTTTATCATGCCAATGGGAATGTACATTTACATGATCTAATACAAATATTTACATTCATCATCTCTGTTATTCTCTGAGTGTACCACTTTAACTACTGTCAACTTCAAAGAGGCATATCTCAGTGCCTACTGAACCAAATCAAGTGATTCAAAGCTTAATAGATTCAGCTCAAAGCATACCACAAGCATATAAAGTTTGAAGCAACTTGGTTCAGTCAATTTTGAGAAATCGTGGTCAAAGTGCTCACTGTTGCAGTTCTTATAGTAAACGAGTAATTTCTGATACAAGAACGAAGTAGATCTCACAGAGTAATGCGAAGCTTTGTATGAGAGATAGCTCACTTTATAGCTAGACATCTCTACTTTTAGTTGATCAATCTTTCCGGTGAAAAAGATATCTACACACAGTACAAAGTCTGACCGGAAAGAGGCTGTCTGAACTAGAGGAGTTTTTTCTTAAACTTCAGAAAGAGTTCAGTAAGTTAAGAAATTTCACGCATCACTTCCTTACTTCATGTATGTTCACTTGAAGTAATTATAAACAGAATTGAAGTTCATTCCGGTACAATTCCGGTACGATTACGGTGTCAGTCCAATGGCAGTCCGGTGAAATTTCGGTGAAATTTTTCCAGTAAAGTTAGAGCATATGTTGAGCGCTAGACTTTGCTAAGCTATTGATTGATTACAGAGAATTTCTGAATCACTCTAACTTAGTTCTTCTTGGCGTGGCGGTTTCCGCAAGGCTCAGTCTTCATCGCGTTATCAAGGAGTAGAATCGGAGAAAAAGATCAAAGAGGGCTGGTGCAAAGCAGGATTAGCAGTACCAACTCAATCTTCTGAGTGCGTCCAACCATCTCTCCCAACAATTGTTTGAACAGTTTATTGTTAGAGAGATCGAAGAAAGTCCTCTTGATGATTCAGCATCAGATAATGATACATCAACATCTGAAATAGAAATTAGAATCATTATACATGATAATGATACTAATCTTTTTGATGAAGAGGATAATTCTCTACATGCTGATTCTACTGATGAGGAAGAGGAATTACCATAAATAGATATTAATCCATCAATAGATGATGTGATTCATGAGAACATAGATTTAACAATAGAAGAAATAAATGAAATCAATAAGGATAATGAAGATGAGACTATATTGATGTCTTACCAAAATGATCGCAATAATGAAAACATATGAGCAGATTAGATAGTAAATTCTACTCTAGTTATCGATCAATAACTTGAAGCTTCTTAATGGATATCAGATAATAGATTTTTTTTATTAACTTGAATAACGATGAATCCTACTAGAGAGATGAAATCATGTTCTTTTAAGTTAGAACATGAAGCTCGGGGGTATGCCTAATTATCTTATATATAGCTTTATCTTTGAGGAGCAAATTTTTATCATGTATGTATACATATGTGTGTGTATTATATGTATACATATGTTAGTATGCATATATATGTATTTCATGTATATGTATGTGTTTGCATGTGTGTGATATATATATACATGTGTTAAATATGCATATGTGTATATATGCATATGCATTTATGTAAATTATTCATGTATTCATGTAATATATGCACGTGTTTATAATTGTGTACATGTATATATGTATATGTGTCTATGTGTAAATATGTACATGTAAATATGTATGCATGTATATATATGTTTATGTGTGCATGTAGGCATGTATATGTGATGTGTACATGTATATATGTATACATGTCTATGTGTAAATGTGTACATGTAAATATATATATATATATATATATATATATATATATATATATATATATATATATATATATATATATATATATATATATATATATATAGATATATATATATATATATATATATATATATATGTGTGTGTGTGTGTGTGTGTGTGTGCATTTAAGCATGTATGTGTGATGCATAATATATCTACTCCATTTTATATTTATGTATGTCTATCTACATGATGTGTATATATCTTTATATATATTATGATCCTCGTTGATTCGAGTAGCTATATATAGAGGCATAAGGTTGCGAGGAGAGACATCTCTCTAGTAGTACGTCGGAGGAATAGATGCAATGTGTACATATACTTCAAACATATGGCTAAAAGTTTGAATTAGAGTTTTTAAATTAAGGGTTTTAAAACCCTAATATCAAAATTAGTGTTTTCAATTTAGGATTTTTGAAATAGGATTTATTTATTTATTTATTTATTTATTTATTTATTTATTTATGTATTTATGCGTATGCATGTGTTGTGTATGTATGTGTATCTATATGTGCATATGCATGTGTTGTGTGTGTGTCTGTGTATATATGCATGTAAATATGATTATATGAGTCTATGTGTGTGTACATATGATTATGCATGTGTATGTGTATGTGAGTATGTGTACGTGTATGTGAGTATGTGTATGTGTCTATGTGTATTCATTATATGTGTGTAACTGCATGCATGTGTATGTGTGTGTAAAAACATGCATGTATGTGTGTGTATGTATAAATGTGCATGTATGTGTATATGTGTGTAAATGTGCATGTATGATGTATATGTGTGTGTATGCGTGTATTTATACCTCTAGTCTCACTCTTCTCTCTCTCTCTCTCTCTCTCTCTCTCTCTCTCTCTCTCTCTCTCTCTCTCTCTCTCTCTCTCTCTCTCTCTCTCTCTCTCTCTCTCTCATATACATACATACATGCATAAACACACATACTCATATCCACATATATATACATAAAAGCAGTGCATACCGTGCATTATCACGACAATGAGCCATAAGTGTCCGCATCTCTTTTAGACACCAATAAGCGACCATCCTGTCCCAAACTCTGTCTCAAGTAAACTAAGTACCTATTTTTTATCCCTCTCATCATGCTCACTACAAAAATAAAAAAAAATAATGTAAATAAAACATAAGATATTGATTTCAATTTATATGTAAAATTTTTACTTACTTCCACGGTAAGTGGACAAAGCGCAGGTAAGAGTCGCATAGTGCCCGCATTCTTCTCTTGAACTCCAATCCATTCCCTATGTACACAATGTTCCCCTCTGGCTCTATATCGCACTCTAGTCCTAAGGTTCTTATGCATGTCCTCATAGGCAACTCTGCTCTGCTATCACGATTTGGAGGTGCTATAGGTGTCTTGAAAATAGATAGATAAAAATAAATAAAAATATGTGTTATAATATCATTAAAAAAGTTTATGAAAAAAAAACATACCTATGAGCAGATAGCTCTCTTCCTGCATGTGGAGCCACAGAAGAGCCCTCCTCTGATCACTGGGTAAGCATCTGGATCGTATAGTCCAGCTCCTCATCAGACATCTCTGAGTAATCACACATGATGGCCCCTAGAGTATCAGACGGAACTCTTGCTCTCATAAGACTTTTTATAAGAGTGAGTATCACCTTTCTCTCTCTACTAGGATCCATAATACCTAACATATAAAACAAAATGGTTAGAAATCAATATATATATGTGTACATATGTATGTGTGTATGCATTAAGTATGTGTATGTATGCATGTGTGTGTATGTATGTGCATGTATGTGTGTGTGTATGCATGTGTATGCATCATTATGTGTGTATGTGTGTATGTGTCTATGTGTGTATGTGTGTGTATGTGTGTGTGTGAATCGGTCCTCTAGCCCACGGAAATTGTATATTCCATTACTCCAGTCACCATACGTTCACCTCGATATAGGGGTGTTTCGATGATCAGAGCGACCGATTCTTAAAACTTCAGAACCCCTGCTCATTGTTGAGTTCCCTTCAAAAGTATTCCTTGCATCTATTGACAATGATTCATGCTTGTGGACAGCTTGGAGCCAACCGACTGCTATAACTGCATTAGAATGCCATATCTAGGAGAAATCATGTTCCTATTGTACCTAATAAATGGTTCCCATGCCTCATGATGAGCTGTCTTCAAAATAGCCCATAGGATAAGCCAAGAATAATGACATCGATCTCATGTTGCTCAGCTTCTGGTTCCACTTGAAGCACTGTCGTCATGTCCGATGTTGCTTGTTTTGCATTTCCTATAGTGGATCGAGGATGTGAACCACATCCTCCGCACATACTTTAGCCATGCCTTTACATACACCCACATCTAGAGCATACCTGTTGAGGCAATACATCGCTGTTGTGATCATCAAAGTGCCCATGTTGTGGCTGGGCAGAACCTTAGTGGAGAAGACAATATAGTTGCAATGGGCATCCCCATAAGGGAGACAACTTGTCCACTTCTTCCGATGTGGTTGCTATCTAACATAAGAAGCCTTGCCTTGCAATGGACTGCAACATCTTCACAATTATCGTGAAATATATGGTAGTCCCCAAAACCATTCGCTAGAAGATACTGTGACCTTTGTAATACAATGTCCGAGGGATCTGAAATGGCAAGGGAACATGTTCGACCCCGTGTTTTTGTAAGAAATGTAAACACATTATCATTGTATCCAAATCGGTAAAGAAGAAATTCATGAAGAAAACACTCCCAACATGTCTGCAGTACCCGATTTCATCACAAATTGCCCTCACAATCCCAGGTACATGAAGCAGAAGCCTTGGACAGAGATGAAGAGCTTGGTATGATCCTATGAAGGCAAGTATCGGTCCCTGTTTCTCTCACTTGGCCCCTAGTGAAATGGATCACGGAACCATCGCCTACGTAGATACAATGTTGTGCGTAAGTGCAGGCAAAGCACCAGGAGTATATATGGTCACCTGGTTCGAGGTCTTCTCCTTTATCCTGATTGGAAGGAAAGCCCACCCTATCCCTCGAACATGTCCATTCATTGCGAACAGGTTGTGCACAAGGCATTTAGGCTACATGCTCCTCGTGTTCCGTATGCAGGAAATCACTCCATCAAATACCTGCACTATTTCTCCACTATCGTGTCTGACAATGGGAGAACACAAGCAATCATATGGTAACGCAAACCATCACGCAGGTGTTCGACACAAATACATGCTCAAGCTGAAAAACCAAAGCATCGTTCAGAAATAAGCAAATGTACGTTGTGATGTTCCTAGTGCACAGAGGGGCACTGAAGAAGGACTTCAAAAAGACTCTAACCTCTCCTTCCCCACCTCTCACCATAGCTCGCACAGAGTGAGCTACAGAGAGAGAGAGGGAAGGGAGACAAGGGAGACACGACAAATCAGACACCCAGAATGAAGCTCAACGTTTTTCCTGGGGGCTCTTGCCAAGATGCATGTCAGGCATAAATACCCTTCATACACTCTTGACACCCCCCCACATTTTCTCATTAACTAAAAACACTTTATATGTTTTACATGTGCTTCTCATGGAAAAGTCAAGAAGCACATGCAAAATAAGTCTTGCAAACTAGGGGTCAAAGAAAATCCAAATTTTACATCGGGTGGCCAAGGGTCTGTCCATGCTAGTGAAAATACCAAGGGAATATTACATCCATGATGAAGGGTAAATAGGCTCGTCAATATAAGATGAGACACAATATCCAAATTTCTCATGAGAGTGGGTAGTACATAGCCAAAACAGGATCCAATTAAGAGATAGTTACAAAAATTAGGTGCACCAAGTTGGAAGATTGCAGGTGATTCAGGAGGTCAACATATCCCCCCACACTTGGCTGGTGAGCTCCTGCGAACCAAAGTTATCAAAAAAACATTGAAATGTATGATGTTAATCCATACCATTCTCTCATTTTTCCCCCACACTCAATCTCTTTCTAACCTCTTCTCCTACTCACCCTTCGTCACTTCTCCTACTCTACACTACAATTCCACACCTTCAAACACATTCTCCAAGGCTTTTCTGCCTTGTTCAGCAATCGCCCCCTCTACACACACTGCTCTCCTACTCTTATTACCCTCTTACCTAAACTCTTATCATCACACACAACTCCTCAAGGCTCTTCGGCCCCCACACATACCTCATCTCAGTTCTCCACTTACCACACAGACCTCTCTTACACTTACCCACACTTTACCATTCACCCTCACCATGGTCTAGCATTAACAAGCATACACATAATGACCTTAGATAAACATGGGTGCACAACAAAGCCCCCACACACAAGTGGGAAGGAACATGTTACCCTCCTCTCATACACTTTGAATCTTCTAGCCAAGCACCAGCAGCAGTAATATTCGGGTGGGATGGGCCGCACATTAATTGCAATAAGTACAGTGCATGATTTACATATTTCAATGCCAGTTTTGCATGCGGGAGCTTGTAATAAAACATTGCAAGATCACCATAGCTTTCCATGGTATCGGGGTGATCTGAACCAAGTTCTCTCTCATTAATGTCCAATGCCTTCTATTGATAGATGGCTGCCTAGTTGAAGTCTCCTGTGTGGTGAAGCACAACAGCCAATAAGTTGTATGCACCTGCAATCATGCGATGATATGGTCTGCCAATCGCAACACCTTTTGCAAGAGCCTAGGTGCCATAGTTAGCCGCAGTTTTCCCTTGACAAGCACTGTTTTGGGTGGCTCTAGCAATGTTCGCCCATCGACTGATGAGCATGTGCAGGGTGCTAGTTCAATTCCAACCTCATGACACAGTCCCCGCAACACAGCAGATTTACGTAAATCAGGCCGTATATCATCAGTAAGTCTCCACCCAAATCTCTTATCAATAAATGTTTGTAGCCTCTACCACACATTCTCTGAAACATCTGTTGCTTCTTTATGAGTGCCAAGCATAGCATCTAGTGTTGCAGCAATCCCAGCTGCCAAGATTTGCAATCTTCAAATTGAAGGTATCTGATGGCGCACTATGTATCATCCTTGCAATTTCGATGTCTCTAAAACTCGTGCACCCAGCTAAATCATGGTAAATCACTCGAAACTTTCGTGCATGCATAAAATCCAAGGTCATCTCACTGTTTTAACTCTTTCATGATTGCATTTACTTTGCATTCTTGTGAATTTTAAAGCCAAATATTCTTGGAACATAGCTGGCTGTTGGCTTCGCTGGCTTCATGTATGGGTAACTCATCAAGAAAAGATGTGGAAAAGTAGTCCCAAAATATGCACCATCAATGTTGCCTTGATACCTGGATGTTGGGTAGTAAATATCTTCACACTTAGGGCAATAGACCTTCACAATAGTAGTTCAAGGAATGTCAGAATGCACCACAGGTGGGCATGGTTGACCGCCACAATACCCTCTCGCACACCTTCCAAAGTCCATGTTCTGGTACTTCTCCAACATTGCATTTAAGCCTTTGCTAGTCAGAATGTAACACATGAATTAAGCCATACAACATTCTGCTGAAGATTCAACCATTTCATTATGTTCCTCTGTAAGCATGTCCACACCGGGTGACTCCGCATCCAGAATTAGATGCAATGCATATGCATAGTATGGCACCTGGCTGCTCAACCCACTTAGATTAAAATCATCTTGAATGTATTCATCACCCACCTCACAAAAGAACTCATTTCCTCTCAAACCACAAAAGCAAGAAATCCATGAAGTGTCATCTGCATCAGACCTACTGACATCTGATTCTTCATTATCAATCTCTAGCTCTTCATCATCCTCGACATACTTAGGTTTCTCGAATCCCAGACTTGCTTCCTCTGCACCAATGTTTTGACCTGTTGATGGAAGTACCATGGTAACTCTCTCTCTTTCCAGAAAGTGATTGATTTTGATTCTTTAGCTTCAACTTCATTCCTTCGTCTTCTTTCATAGACTTCAGCGCAAGTTGTGCCGCACTATGGGGCACTAGACGAACCCACAACACTCCTGGATAGGATGTGCTGAGCTTGCATCCCCAGCGGGATCGCCAAATGAATCGGTCTTGTAGCCCACGGAAATTGTATATTCCATTACTCCAGTCACCATACGTTCACCTTGATATAGGGGCGTTTCGATGATCAGAGCGACCAATTCTTAAAACTTCAGAACCCCTGCTCGTTGTTGAGTTCCCTTCAAAAGTATTCCTTGCATCTATTGACAATGATTCATGCTTGTGGACAGCTTGGAGCCAACCGACTACTATAACTGCATCAAAACGCCATATCCAGGAGAAATCATGTTCTTATTGTACCTAACAAATGGTTCCCATGCCTCA
>CM035417.1:14319123-14356623 GCA_020310875.1 Ceratopteris richardii | reverse complement strand
AGTTTTTGAAAGCAAGAATAGGTCTTTCATGGAGATGGGGAGGTGTATGGTCAAAATTCAAGCTTTACCACATAGCTTCTTGCCTGAGGTTGTTATGTGTGTAGCATATGTACTTGATATTTTTCCCACCAAAGCATTGCAATCTATCACTCGATTTGAGGTTTCACATGGTCGCAATCCATCTGTTGCTTATCTACATGTTTTTGGTTTTTGGCATATGCATTACTACCTGAACAAAAACATAGGAAATTGGATCATAAAGCAATGAAATGTATTTTTGTCGGATACGATTCTGAGAGCAAAGGCTATTGTCTATATCATCCACAAATTAAGCACATTTTGTTTAGCCATGATGTTGTTTTTGTGGAAGATGCAATTCAGCCATTAGTTTCATGTACCAAGGAGACTTCTATTAGATCTAGAGATGTGTATGACACTTTGCTGCCTCCTTTTACACGTGGACAATCAAGTGCTAGTTTAAATGAGGTAATTTTTTAGCCTTTGTAGGTTTCATGTGATGATGCATATCATTCCATTTCTGATGGAGATTTACATGATGCATTTGTTAATGAGAGGGTTGATATAGAGGAGGCAAAAACTATGCCAAAATGACTAGTGGTTGTGAGATAGCAAATTAGATGCACCTCTATCATATCATACTCGATCAAGCTCTCATAGTGCTTCTTTTGCATCAGATTGCTATGCTATGGCTTCCCCTAGATTTTGTGATGAGAATGAGCCTGTTTTGTTTGATGAAGCACAAAATTTTAAAAAATGGATGGCTGCTATACAATCAGAATATGATGTTATTATGAAGAATGGTACCTGTTCTTTGTGATTTGCCTCTAGGCAAGAAGGCTACTAGCACTAAGTGGGTATATAAGTTGAAGCATAAGCATGATGGAATAGTTGATAGGTATAAGGCTAGGCTTGTTGCAAAAGGTTATGCTCAAGAAAGAGGCATTGATTTTGATGAGACCTTTGCTCCCACATGTTGAATGACTACTCTTCATAGCATATGTGCACTTGCAGCTCATCATGGTTGGAATGTACATCAATTGGACATTAAAAGTGCATTTTTTAATGGTAAATTATATGAAGAACCGTATGTTTTTCAGTTCCTTTGTGTAGAAAGGCATGAAAACAAAGTGTGCAGGTCGAAAAAGGCATTATATGGTTTGACGCAAGCACCACATAAACTTTAGATTATATTATAAATTTTGAGACAAGAATCATGATCTCTTTGAAGGATATCAATCTTTTGATCATCTTTGCTTTTCGTAAGGGCAGAGAACATGTACCATCTTCTGTCTATTATATATAATTACAAACTCTTAGGAGTGTGTGAATACAAGGTTAAATTTTCACAATAATTTATCTCTCTAGAAAAAGTCACCTAGAAATCTTTTGAGCAAGGGAGTGAAATTAAATTCTCAATGGATGTCAGCTTCCACATTCTTAAGAGGGTTCGTATTGCAATCCTCAAAACCTTGTTGAAAATCCCACTTATTGCCAAAAATGAAAAGGCTAAGTCCCCACCATAAATGTTGCATCAGAGAATCCAATGAGTTTCCTAGATGTTTCAAATGTGTGCGTACCATGGAAAAAAAATAAGACCTATTGATATTGAATGTATAGAAATGTGGATCAAATTTTACAATCAAGTAAATTATGACTATACAAATCAAAATGACTCATGTTCATGATTTCATTGAACGTCTATCAACAATTAATCACTTATAATCATGTTTATATTGAAGTGAAAAGAACATCGAATTCTTGTGAGCACACATTTTGGGAAACACATGAATGTAGATGCATGGAGACTAGAGACTTCGAAATGAAATGTTAAAGGCTTTGATTCAATTTTATCACAGCACATGGAAGATATATTGCAGCTTCCATGAATTGCCACCCACATATAGCACAACATTAGTGATGTGCATCCCGTGTATTAAAATGGCAGCCAATCTAGAAAGGGGGAAATCATACCTACTTTTGATTCTTCTAATCCAAACCCTATTGGAAAAATCATAGATCCTTTGAATATTGTAGAGAATAACCATTTATTTTATAAAAACCTAAAAAATTAGCCATTGTGTATAAGAAATACCTAGATTTTTTTATTGATGTGTACCAACAAATATTAGAAATGGTGCCTTGCATGCACATGGAGCAATATAAAGTTTTCCCATTCATGTGCTAGATCGTGAAAGAGATTAGGTGCTTGTTTCTACCCTGCTCCATCCTACACAAGTTCTACCTCCACATGAATCTGTGTTCTCTTTTTTGTCTTCTTTGTCTACATGTTTTATCACCTTTTTCTTGTGTATACATTTTTTTTCATTTTGTCAAGCACTTCCTTTTCAAACCCAGAATAGAAATGGTATGAGAGCTCAACAAATGGTATTATAGTATGATTGCTTTCAAATCGTTCACATGCATAGCACTCAAGCACATGCATATGTGCCATCTGCATATCTAGAAAGCCAAAAAAAAACATAAAATAGGGTTCAAGATGCTTCCCTAATTCTTTTTTATGAAGTCTTGAACCCAAATCTTTGAATGTCATCCATGAACTGCTTCTCATGTCCACTTCAGGTCAATATCCATATCACATCCAATTGATGATGACCTAAATTTACAAAATTCACATATATAAGTGCTCAAATAAGTCCTATACAAGTTTATTGTCCATACACATTGGCTCTTGAAAACTCTTCATCGGCCCATTTCATGAGCAAAAAACTACTACAAGTAATCCTATTATAATTATATTCCAAGTGAAATAAATTCATTTGGATGTTAGGAGACATAAAAACCTTCAATTGGCATCCTATATACCTATCGAAAACTTTATTAGGGATCCAAAACTGATAATCAGATTGGAACATATGCCCACTTGAATATAAGTGGTACTAATTTGGTGGTCAATAGTCCAACATTTGAACTTTCCAGCTTTGATGGACTCCTTACCAATTCCTGGTAGTCATTTACCAGCTTGAAAACATTAATTTACAACCTTTGGCATTCCATAAGAAGTTACAAAATACCATTTGGGGTAGTACACCCAAAATGGTTTCTAATTCAAGTTGATTGATTCCTTGCCAGTCACTACAAAGGTGACCAAAGAATAATTTTTGGATTCCACAAGTAAAATTTTGATATTCATTGAAATACCCCAATGATACACTCATAATGAAACAAAGGTTGCATCAATCCAAGTCCCAAATGTCAATTTATGCCCTATCAAATCTACTTATGCCACGTTGGGTGGTTGTGGGTTGAAGCCACAATTAAAAATGCAATTCTCTCCCTTTATTGATGGATTATGGTATTCATATTCCATGTTATCACATATCAATTTGTGCTCCAAAATCCCTTTGGGAACATCCTAAAATACTCCCTATAAAAAGGATTACACTTGAGACATGAGTAAAAATGGTGGAGAGGAGGTTTTTGGAGAGGTCATATTCTTCTGTTCTTCCAAATTTCCATAGGATTTCTTGGCTCCTCATAGGATTACATACACCATGCTGCATATATGTACATTTTTCCTTGAAAAATCTTAGCTAATACTTCGTCTTTTTCTTCCCCAAAAATGATTTGCAAGGGGCACCCATAACTCATATGCATGTGTGTTGGTGTGATATGCCCTTGAAGAGAGGTATTCAGGATTGAAACTGCATGCATGTCCTTCCTTTTATCCCACATATCCTACAATTTCCGGATTACAAGCCTAAAAAGGTTCCAGTTGAGCTTAAGTTTTTCCACAACCAAGGGAGGAGGAGGCAGCTAAGGCTCCTCGTCCTCTCGTAAGCATCCTTGAAAGGCTAGTCTTGGGAAGCTTGGAGCACTAGAAATATGTGTGAAACGAGCTACCAATTCCCTTTTGAGGGCTTCACTGGAATTTTCTATGCATGAGGTATTCATATCTCCATAAGATATGTAACATCTATGTATCTTCTAGAAACTTTGATCTTCATTAAACTTTGAGCTAGCTTCTCCCTTTGAGGTCAACCTAAGTTTCCTCCACCATCATATCTTTTTCATGGGAATATATACAATCTTCAATGTAAGATTTGTAGATGTTATATTTTGAGAGGTTTTTGGAGTTTGTTGACCTCCAAAGTATAGCTAGAATTAGGTACAACCCCTTAAGAACTAGTTGACCTTCTCAAAAACTTATGCACAAAAGACCAATCATGCTTGTAGTGCTTGTTGTTCTCTACTCACTTAGGATTTTTAAATTGTTTTAAACAAATATACTAGACAGCAAGATATTTGCAATGAGCTAAAAAACACTCAAATTGGATAAATACACAAGGAGATATGACCTCTGCAATTTTGAGGTTTAATGGACACCTTCAACAAAGGTGAACCCGAGAACACACACTACTTGCACTGCTCTCAGCTCACAACTCCAATGAATATGAAAATTAACTAGATCAAAGTATACAGTAAGATCTTTCTAATGAACTATGAAGCACGTAATTTTGATATATAATGAGAGATATACAAGCTCTGAAATCTCTATCTACAAAACAACAGCAATGGAGAGAGAGACATATGACTCTCTTGGACTTCCAACAAGATCATGACTTCTCCCCTCTTATTATAGCATGGAAAACTATCCAAAACATTCATTATACATCTAAACTCGTGGTAGAACTTCGGTGGAGGTATTACATGACTCAAGTGCTCAAATAAGAAAAATATGGATGGACTTTGAGAACTTGCTATAGTGATAGATTGGGTCTGTTGTGATAAGCCAGTCTGTACGAACAGAGGGTGTCCGTTGTGATAGAGTGCCTTGTCACATAAGGATTCTATCCCAATAGACCAGTGGTTAATCATAATCGATAGATCTATCATGGGGGGCATCTATCACTATAGATTGGATGGTCTATCACGATAGAGCAGTCTTTCATGATAGAGTAGTCTTTCATGACAGATTGTGGTCTATCATGACAGATCGGGGTCTATCCTCCTTTGGTCTATCGCAATTATGACCACCATGTGCTAGAGAGATGACTCTACTCCCAACCAAGTGCCTCTATATATAGAGCTCTTAAGGGGACTGCCTTCTTGGAAAGGTGGATACTAACCATCCTTGTGTCAACCATGTAACTGCATGTGGGCCAAGTGTCCCAGTTAACTCGAGTTAACTGAAGTGGATGCTTCTCGAAGGCTCTAGATCTCTTTGGGCAAAATACTCTCCCCATGTATTCGATGGGGATTGAACCCAAGACCTCCTCCTTCACACCCTTGATACTTAATCACTAAGCTAAGTGGATCACTTATTCACAAGAGCACAAGACCTCCTAGTAAGTCTAGACTCAAGATCTTTGGTCATACACATGGGTAACCAAACGGTGTCCAATTTCAGATCCGTTTGAACAATCCAGACCCTTAGATCCTAGACCCCTCTTGGAAAATATTTTCTTCCTCGAAAATTGGATCTATGTATATTGTAGACAACCCCCGAGCCTCACGTTCTAAAACCAGAAGAACATGGTCGTGTTCTAAAACTAGAAGAACATGTCTCATCTCTGTGGTGGCATCCCTGCCCAAATGATTCAAAACACTATCTCGCTTTGCACTTTGATAAACTAGTCAAAGTACAAAGTAGTGAATGAATAATAAGGGTGGATCTAAAAACATCCCTGGCCAATTCACAGTTTCTTGATGTGTGATCTAGGCACAAACACATGAAATGGATGGATTTCGATTACTAGTCCATTTCTAGGCATGACTCGTAACTAAGGCGGGATTCTTATCCCTTGCAAGAATTTAAGAACTGTTGATTTACTTGAATTTGATTTGGAGAACTTGAAGTTTGGTTGTCCCAAACATCTAACTTGGATGTTTGTATAATGGTTTACTCTTATCCAATAGTTACTTGATTTTTTTCAGCCGATCGTAGGACTACTTTGTCCTAATGGGTTTGAAAATCCTATGTTAACTGCAAGAGTGTGCCATTTACTTCGGATCAACCATACTATAACTTGACCAATTCAAACTCAAAATGAAAATTTATCCAACTTAGGACACTTTTCTCAAAGACTTGAGCTAAAAGTTCTTGGGAATTTTCAATTTGATGATAGATTCCTTAACTTCTCTATTCTAGAGAATACTAGACTCTAGGAAATCATTTATGTTATAACTTGAAGCAAACTCAAAAAAATAAGTCAACTTAGACTTATCATCTTTTGAAGAAATGAAAAGGTTCTTGTATAGAACATCTATATGGGATGTTTAATTTAGTTACTTGATTCTAACTTGCTAACTGTTGACTTTTGTGAAGAGAATTGGATACCATATCTGAGTCAAACCCAAAAGATTTGGAAAGCAGAAAGAAAGAACTAAAATTATCTACAACCAATTCAAACTTTGAAAGAAATGTAAGCTTGCGAGGAGTCGAATTCTGGATGACTCAAGACTTTAACTTCTCAAAGATCTATTTCAACAAGGTATTGAAGCATTTTTCTATCTTTACGAGAAATAAACTAGATTCTCAAAAAGATTTAGAGCAAATCTAAAACATCATCCATCCACAAGATAGTAGTGTGGTATCCAACATTAGTGTGTTGATCCACTGATATTCTATTGATGAGTTTTTACTCAAATAATGCTTCACTTGTGACTAAGTTTCTACGTATATTCAATCTTTATGAGTGCTTAGTAGAAATGCAATTCTTGTGCATTCCTTTGAATCCAAAGGATTGAATTTGCCAAGTTACACTAGGAACTTGGTGCTTAACTTAGTCAATTTATCCTTTAGTTGAAAGGATCAGTTCAAAGTCAAAGTCTCACTCTTCCATAAATTTATCAAATATTTCTGATCGATAACACTAAGGCTTGAAGTGTTCCAGAATAAGATCAAGTCTTTTGTCCTTTTTGAAAAAGAAAATCTTAACGTTACTTACTTCACATCTTTTGTTTCCTTGATCTTGAAGTTATCTTGAAATATCTTGAGATACTACTTTTATCCTCCTTGAATTTCAACTACTTCTTTGAAGTTTTAATTCCCTTGAGGATCAAACCTAACTTCAAGATCCAATCTAGGACTAAAAGATAATTATCATCCCACGGTCCGATGTCCCATACCATCTTTCCCACATCAATCTTAGCATAAAATCTGGTGTCCCATACCACCCTATTTTATATTCACCTTGATGTGTGAGTGATACTTATCCTAAAGTCAAAACATATCTTGATAGAGTACCTTCCCTCTTCAATTCTTTATGAGAATTTTGAGGTTTAGGCATTACCTCTAACTAAATGTTCTAGGTTTTGATCCCTTCACATGATTGTTTCATGATCTTGTGCTTTCCTTTGGAAACTTGAAAACCTTTTGATGGAACATCCATCCTTCTTTGCTAGGATTTTCAAATGAAAACCAATCAGAATTCCAAGTACTTGAATTTTCACAGATTCAAGTTCAGTTGGTTTAATCTTGACCCATTTGTAGTGACAAGAGTTTTTTACTTCTTGTCTTTAGATTCCTTTCTTACTGATGCTTTAGGTACCTATCTTGGCCAAGACTTTATAAGAATCTCTCTACTAGTTAAGTCTAAGCATCCACTCATGCTTTCTGGATTTGTACCAAAAGCCCTTTAAGGATAGGCAAACATTATGTTTTACCTTCCACAGACTTAAATACCGTCTTCACGGCTGCACACTACATTCTTGGAATTTCTTCACTCTATTTAGACTTGGAACAGCTTACGATTTTCACAATTTTCCATTGGATAAATGGAACCTGAGTGAATGATTCCCAAAAGGAATTTTATTGCCAATACTTGGGTAAACCTCAGAGTAGTTCCAATCGCAAGTTCTTGGACAATCATGGCCAAGCTTGATCAAGTCTGGTTGACCTTGCAACTGGAATAAAGACTTAGTCTTTATTATTAAGATCTCTTAAACTAGCAAAAGCGTCTTCGCTTACCTATGGGATTTTTAGGGATCTTTCCCTCAACTTAAGTCTAAGCATACACTGATGCCTCTGCTGAGCTATCAAGCTCAACATGTGATGATCCAGGATGACACGTATTAGTTTTTTGTTTCTCTAACATGTATAGTGGTCATGCAAGTATATGTGAGGGATACTTCATTGAGCTTTATTAAATTTATCTACCGAGAGTGATGGCACATTTGTTCCTTTCCAGCTCACTCATTTGCGGACATTAGGTTTTTCTTTATGTACTAATCTTTATATAGTGCACTTATTGTATTCTTCTTTTAGGTCATTCTTGTACATTCCTTTTTATGTAATAGAAGAAGAAGAAGAAGAAGAAGATCATTCTTCCTTGCCTCAATCTGAGTGTGTGCTTCTCTTTGATTGTGAGAGTGTGTGTGTGAGCTCTCTTCCTTATCTCCTTCCTTGTGACATGGTATCAGAGCCAGTGTGGCTGTAGAGAGCTCGTGGAGAAGGCGTGGAGAAAGTGTGATTCACAAACGACCTCAAATTGCTATGAAAATTGGTGTGAAGGTAGAAGACCTCAAAATATTTATGTGAGTTATCCCTTTGGGTCACTCGTTTTATTCATATCAAAATTTCGGAGCCATCTTGACCTTCGTTTTGAGCTCGCAAGGTGGGGCCCATAGAAAAACCATGTTGGAAATTGTAGCTTGCATCATGTTCGGCAACACTCATATATTCTAGATTCAGAATTTCAAGTGATTCCATGTACTGTTAATACACAAAAATTGTGTTTTTTTTAGATTGAATTGTCACATCATAGTGCGACAGTGTTCAAGTAGAAGTGCTGCTTGTAGCGTTTTGCAGTGTTGTGAATAGTTGTAGAAATGGAAAACATAGATGGAATGAGTTAGCTTATGAGCGATAAGCTAGAGAAGAATAACTTCCATACTTGGAGATTCAGAATGACGAATTTCTTGATGGGAAAAAGCTACTGGAAGTACATCGAAGGAGAGAACGAAAATGCTCTGCAGTTACCAGAGAGGAATCGGATTGCGGGCCAGTTAAGAGCATATGAGGAATGGAGTCAAGGAGCACGAAAGGTAATGTATTGACTATTTGTTAGCATACAGGATAGCATGATTGGGCACATACAAGATACCAAGACTCCGAAAGAGGCTTGGAATAGTTTGGTCACATTGTATGAGACCAATACAAAGGTACAAAATTGCAACTCAAGAATGAGCTGCATACATTAGAAAAGAAGAGCATGTCGGTAAGTGACTACACCCTGAAAATCAAAAGCATATGTGAGTCACTTGCATCTATTGGAGTGAATGTAGATGATGATGATAAGGTGGAAGTGTGCCTTTGTGGTTTAGGAGTTGCATATAAGCAGTTCAGAACTTCTATACAGACAAGGAAAAATATTCCGAATTTCGCTGATCTGGTATCCATGTTGATTATTGAACAAAAGAATCTTGGTGAGGATTCAAACTCCCAAGGAAAGCCCAGTTCTGAGCAAGTATTCTACTCTAGCAGAGGAAGAGGCAAAGGTAGAGGTTTCGGAAGTGGAAGAGGAAACAGTAACCAAGACCAAGGTCAGCAACAGTATCATGCAGGAGGAAGAGGATAATTTCAAGGCAGGGGGAGCCAAAGAGGTCGTAGAAATTTCCAAAGAAATGATTCAGGTAATGACAGTAAAGGATGCTAGAATTGTGGTAAACTTGGACACTTTGAACATGATTGCAGGTTGAAGAATCAAAAAAACAGAAGGCAACAAAACAACTATGTATCCACAAGTGCAGATGATTCTGAGGAGTTGTTCATGGTTCAACATCACATGATGAATACAATGTCTAGTGGTGTTTAAAAATCGAATGATAATGTCTGGTATGTTGATTCAGACGCTTCAAATCACATGACCAATCATGCGGAATGGTTTAGTACTTTGCAAAAATTGCTAGTTCTTGGATATGTTGAAACAGGTGATAACACATCACACCCTATCGAGAATACAAGAAACATAGCATTGTCTATGGAGGATGGGAAGGTAAAACATCTTGTTGATGTGCTTCATCTTCCAAATATAACAAAGAATTTGGTTTTTGTTGGACAAATGGTTGACTAGGGATTACAAGTCAGGTTCAATGCTAATGGGTTATATGTAGAAGAATACAAACGGGATGGAATATTGATTGCCAAAGGAAATAAAGTGGGTAGGATGTTCACTTAAATGTGAAAATTTGTGAAATGAATGCAGCCATGTTTACAAAAGGTGCAGGAGTCATTGTTGTTGCTGATATAGAGATCTGGCACAAACAGATTGGACATGCAAACTTGCAAAGGCTGAAATTGATGCACTCAAATGAGATTGTCCATTGACTACCAAATCCCAAGGTTGCAGAGATGCAAAAGTTATGTGCAGCATGTCAATTTGGAAAACAGTCAAGAGCATCATTTCCACATGAAAAGCATGTTAGTGAGAACATACTAGAAATAGTACATACAGATGTTTGGGGTCCTGCAAAGACCACATCTATGGGCGGTTATAGGTTTTATGTTACTTTCATTGATGACCATACACGAAAAGTGTGGGTATACTTCATGAAAGAGAAAAAATCATGGAATTCAACGTCAATTTTCATGCAAGTACACACCACAACAGAATGGCATTGCTCAACACAAAAATAGAAATATTGTAGAAATAGGAAGAGCCTTGATGGCTGAGAAGAATATGCCTCATTGCTATTGGGTAGAAGTTGTTCATACTGTTGTATACATCATGAACAGAACTCCGACTGTTGTACATCAAGTTACACTTGAAGAGAAGTTTACAAGTAAAAAGCCAAACTTATCACATCTGAAAGTTTTTGGTTGTATTGCATATCTACATGTTCCAGATGAGTTGAGGACAAAGCTTGATCCAAAAGCAAAAAAATGTGCCTTGATTGGATACTCTCTTGAGCAAGAGGGATATAAATGTTATAACCCACTCACATGACAGGTGAAGGTGATCAGAGATGTGGTATTTGATGAAATGTCAAGCTTCTATGCAGATGCCAAAGAAGGACTCAATCTTGAACCAAATGACAAAGAAAATGCTAAAAAATCAAGTGCAGAATCTCAAGTTTTGAGTGGACCAGATGCATCACCAAGCAATAGTTCCAACTCAAATCCATGGAGTGGAAGATTGCATGGAAATTTTAGTCCAGCAAATTCATCAAATACATCCAAGAAAGGTAAAGAAAATCTTTTTGTTGGTGATAAAACATGTGCAGGTTTTGAAGACGTTGATGGAGATTCAACCAGTTCAGAAAAGAGTCTTGATGAGGAACTTGGATTGCCATCTTTGAAGACTCCAGGAGTAAGAAAGGCACATGCAAATGATACAAGCAGAAGTGATACAGGACCAAGAAGATTTGGGAGGATGTGGAATTTAGTGCAACAATTGACATATGATAGTTACATGGCTCATCATTGTGCCTACATGACCAAGGTAATACAAGATGCTAAACCTTCTTGTTTTGAAGATGCAATTGGAAATGCAGATTGGGAAAAAGCTATGGATGAGGAGATGGCTGCACTTTATGGAAACAATACATGCAAGCTAGTCCCATTGCCACAAGGAAACAAACCCATAGGCTTCAAGTGGGTTTACAAGGTAAAGCACAATGCTCGTGGTAGCATAAGCAGGTACAAAGCACGATCGGTAGCAAAAGGATATGCACAAAAATATGGCATTGATTATGAGGAAACATTCAACCGTGTAGCTAAAATGTCTACTGTCAGAACACTTGTTGCATTAACTAAAGCAAAAGGATGGACTTTGCATAAGATGGATGTGAAGAATGCTTTCTTACATGGTGAGTTAGAGGAAGAAATATACATGGACCAGCCACAAGGATATGAAGATTCAAAGCATCCAGAATATGTTTGCAGGTTGCAAAAGGCTTTGTATGGGCTGAAGCAAGCTCATTGTGCATGGCATGCAAGGATTGATGATTACTTGAACACCATTGGGTTTTCTATGCGTAATGCAAATCATTCACTATATGCAAGGAAGGGTGATGATGGCATCACAATTGTGGCTATTTATGTTGATGAATTGATTATAGGTGGTGATAATGAAGAAAGCATTAAAGAGCTAAAGCAACTTCTTATGCAAGAATTTGACATGAAAGATCTTGGTGTGTTGCGCTACTTCTTGGGCATTGAGTTTATACATACAGAAATAGGTATATGGATGTCGCAAAGGCAATATGCCTTGAATATGCTGCAAAAGTATGGTATGGTTGACTGTAAGCCAATCTCTATGTCATTAGATCAGTTGAAGTTGGACACTACATTAGATGAAGCATTGGAAAATGCTACTATGTACAAGAAAATTATGGGAAGTCTTATATATCTCATAATTACAAGGCCTCATCTAATCTATATTGTTGGACTTGAAAATCAATTTATGCAGGTTCCCAGGAAGCCACATTTGGATGCTATGAGGTGCACTCTACATTATGTGAGTGCTACTTTGGATTATGCATTTTCTTATGAAGTTGGTGTAGATTTGCAGGTTCATCGATACACCGATGCAGATTGGGCTGGTAGCATTCTAGATAGAAGATCTACTAGTGGCTTTCTATTCTCACTTGGAAGTGCAGCTATTACATGGAGCAGAAAGAAGCAACCCACTGTTGCTTTGTCCAGTATAGAGGCTGAGTATAGAGGTGCTACAATGGCAGCATGTGAGGCATCATGGCTAGAGATGCTACTTGCATATTTAGGTGTGGACGTGTAAAAGCCTATCACTATCTATTGTGATAATCTTAGCAGTATACAGTTAGCACAAGACCCTATTTTTCATGCTAGAACAAATCATATCAAGGTACATTATCACTTCATCAGAGAGAAGGTATTAGTAGATGATATTGATCTTGTTTATGTGAGAACAGATGAGCAGGTTGCCGATATTTTCACTAAAGCACTTGGAGCAGAGAAGCTGAAGAAGTTTCAAAAGATGCTTGGATTAGAGGACATGATGTTAAGCTTGAGGTGGAGTGTTGAGATATCAAGCTCAACATGTGATGATCTAGGATGACACATATCAGTTTTTTGTTTCTCTGACATGTATAGTGGTCACGCTGGTATATGTTAGGGATACTTCATTGAGCTTTATTAGATTTATCTACTGAGAGTGATGGCACATTTGTCCCTTGCCAGCTCACTCATTCGGGGACATTAGGTTTTTCCTTATGTAATGATCTTTATATATTGCACTTATTGTATTCTTGTTTTAGGTCATTCTTGTACATTCCTTTTTATGTAATAGAAGAAGAAGAAGAAGAAGATCATTCTTCCTTGCCTCAATCTGAGTGTGTGCTTCTCTTTGATTATGAGAGTGTGTGTGTGAGCTCTCTTCATTATCTCCTTCCTCTTGATAGCCTCTCATATTCCAAAACTAAGAATCTTTCATACACCTTTAAGTTATATCAATATTTGGACTTAATTACGAATACTAGTGGTTTGGGAATTTTTGGGAACTACTTGCTATTAAACTTACTTGAAAGATTCCAGTCTCACATCTAGGGAGATATTTTTCTTTCAAGAACTTTAGATTCCTGTCAAGGAATCAAATAATACTAAGCCAATGATTCATCTTGGAATTGTTTGCTTTACTCGAATGATCTTCAAAAGAAATTCTTGACTTTTGAACAAGACCAAGACTTCAAGCTTTATTGCTTGTCCAAAAGATATTCCTTTTTAACCAATGAAATAGTTAATGAGACTATTTCATTTTACTGGCTTATCTTTAGGAAGTAGATTAATTCCCAAAGATTACTTTGACCACCACATGCTAGAGAGATGACTCTCCTCCCAACCAAATGCCTCTATATACAGCTCTCTCTAGGGGACTGCCTTCTTGGGCAGGTGGATACTAACCATCCATGTGTCGACCATATAATTTCATGTGTGCCAAGTGTCCCAGTTAACTCAAGTGGATGCTTCTAGAAGGCTATAGATCTCTTTGGGAAAAATACTCTCCCTATGTACCCATGGGGGTTGAACCCAAGACCTCCTCCTTCACACCCATGAGACTTAACCACTAAGCTAAATGGATCACTTTTTTACAAGAGAACATGACCTTTTATTAAGTCTAGACTCGAGATCTTTGGTCATACACATGGGTGACCAAACGGTGTTCGATTTCAGATCTGCCTAAATCGGTCAAACCCTTAGATCATACGCTTACATTTGACAATGATGTTCCAAAGGACTTAGTAGTTCGTTATACATACTTTGGAAGCTAAGAAAGTATATTAGAAATTCCAGAAGCTATCTTGGGATCAAGGTAATTTATCAAAATGGTCACTCAGGATGGAGGCCTATCTACAAGAAAGGAACCTCTATGGTTACATATCTAGAGATGAGATGATGCCAATACTCAGAAGCAAGGGCCAACCAACACAAGAAGAGCATGAAAGACTCAATGAATGATGCAGAAAGGATGCTTTGGAAAGGTCATAGATTCTCAAATTGATCTTTGATTTTTTACTCCCTCACAATAGGAATTGGAAGACATCACATAGGACATGGAATGCTCTAGAAGCACTCTTCTTGTCGAGCACCAAGGCCAAGAAAAATCAATGGATGGATTTTACAACACTCAAGAAAATTCCCAAGCAAAGTGTGACTGATTTTGTCACCAAGATGAAGGATATTGCAAACCAGCTTGGAAGCATTGTAGAAGTCATTGATGTCACCAATAGTAAGTCAAGTCAAGTCATCAATGGGGAGCCTTCACCACAACTATGGACCTTTACATCGACATGCAAGTTCTAGACTTCAACACACTCATGGGAAAAGTGTTCACACATGAAGCAAAGTTTATGAAGAATAGAGACAACCAAAAAAAGTAAATATGTTGGAGTATGAGATCTATGGAAGCATGCGAACAACACAAGAAAGAAGAAGAAGCTTGGAGCACAACACACAATACTGAATGTATTACCAAATGAATGTACAAAGATAAGTGATTTTTAGGGTTAGAGGCATATATAAAAGGTGGGGTAATAAAACCTCTTAAAGAGGGAAAAAAAGTGCCTTGGCCATCCTAGTGTAGTCGTGCACATCACTACCAAAATATATCAAGAAATCCCTCCTAGGAGTGATGCGGTGAACAAGGAGTTGGCACTCATGTATAAGAAAGTTCCAAGGTATGTTGAAAGATATCAATCCACAAAAGGAAGTAAGTCCAAAGCTTTGTGGAAAGCTTCAAACTTCTCCCTATGCACAGCCTTTGTGAAAAGATCCACAATGTTAACGTGTGTGGGAAAATATGCCAAACTAATCTCCCCAACAGAGAACATCTCCCTGACATAATGATAATGCAGCTCAATGTGCTTTGTGCAAGCATGAAGCACAAGGTTCCTCATAGCTATGAATGCTCTCTAACTATCAATGAAGATGGTGGTGGCAGAAGATTGACCAATACCCAAATCGACCAAATGCATCTAAGCCATACACACTCAAGAGTCATTGTGAAAGTTGCCCTATACTCAATCTCACAGCTAGAAGTGGCCATATTAGGTTGCTTCTTGATCAACCAAGATATGCATCAACTACCAAGCATGAAGCAAAAACCACTATTGGACACACAAGTATCATGGAAACCAGCCAGTCAAAGTCAAAAAAAGCATGTAAATCTAGTGTTAGTGATCCCTTGGGATAAAACTATCCAAGTAGCTAGGTACCACTCAAGTAGTGAAAGATGCACTTAACCACCTACCAATGCTTGACACCTAGGAAATGCATAAACATGTGCATCTGAGAGACAACAAATTGAATACCATGCCGAGTTATGCATAATTAAATCAAGCATCTAGTAGCCTAATGATAGATAAAAATTGCAAATGCATCTCGATCATCATGAAGACTCAACCCTAAATCTGTTTCAATAGGAGTGGCACTAGGTTTGTAGTCTTCAAGGTCAAAATGTTACAATAATGTGTCAATATATTTTCTCTATCATAAAGCTATTCCCCCATCAACTTGCATAAGTTGAATGCCCAAATAATGATGCAAATGCCCCAAATCTTACATCTCAAAAGAGGCATGCAAATCAACCTTAAAATCAGCAATATGCTTCTCATTAGGACAGGTGAGCAGCATGTCATCAAGATAGATAACAATGATCACAAGCACATCATTTTCACACTTAACATACAAGGTGCTCTTAGTTGGACTATTCTCAAAACCATGTGCAATCAATTAAGAATGTATCTTTTCATACCAAGCATGTGGTGCTTGCTTCAAACCATTTAATGCCTTTTTCAGCCTGCATACTTTTTTTTATGCCCTTTCTGCACAAAACCACATGTCCGAAAAAGATACACTTCTTCATATAGGTCACCATTCAGAAATGAAATTTTAATGTCCAACTAATGTACATTCCAACCATGATGGGCTTCAAGTGCACAGATGCTATGAACAATGGTCATTTGGCATGTGGGTGCAAAGGTCTCATCAAAATCAATGCCTCTCTGTAGAGTTATTCCCTTGCACAACTATGGTCCAGAAAAGGTAACCCCAAGCTATCCTCTAGAATCTAAACGTGTTTTACACATGCAACAAAGAGAATAATCAAAAACTCAATGTCAATCCGTCTTTCATCCCAAGTCTAGAAGCTAAATTGGTTTCATGGCAAGAAATGGATCAAGAACCACGAGTCTCAGAGAAAGAAAGCAGAGCCAAAGATCTTGGAAGAAAAAGATCCAGGTATGAAAATTTCGAAGTCTTAGAAGGAATAAATAAGGCTTTTGAAGAGACAATGAAGGAGCTACATTCAATTAATGAACCTGCTCTACCTTTACAAGCACCATCCATCATCAAAACTGAGGAGATACTAAAGAACACCTTCCAACAGGTATCTTTGTATGGTCTATTAAGATTGGATGAAAGATTTAGAAGCGAAGTCATAGGGATCATAGAAACATTGTCTCCCCCAACTATGCTTGTAGTAAGTGGTGGGCACACTCCAATGGATATGATGAAAGTTGCAATTATAGATAACTTCACAAAGTTATCAACAAAATCTCTAACTAACTTTAGGAGTCCATGTCTATCAATCACTATATATGGAAGGACTACAAATGGAATAATCATAGATGGAGGTTCAGGCATAAATATCATGCTAGATTTTACCCTCAAAATACTAGGACTCAAACTTTCACGTGAAGCAAAGTTCACAATTACCTTGGCTGACCAAAGTCGAGTTAAACATCTTGGTATTAAAGAAAAGGTACCTATAGAGATGGACAGTCTTGTCATGGACATAAAGGAAACCATCCTAGATTTTAGTATCCATGTGATTTTCTATATCTCATGATTGTTTCAAAATTCGGAGAATCTAATGCTTCCATCGCATTCAAAACATGCAAAAGCCCAAAGATTGATTGTCTATTTGCTTAATTCTAATATCTCAAGGCTTGATTTGAGTTGATGATATCATCGATGATATCATCAATTTGTAACTACCCTTGAAAACCTATATAAATAGGGGTTGGCCACATATATTATCAATCTTGCCAATGCCAGTCTTGGGAGCTCAAGGAGTCATGATATCCTAATAAGTACTTTCCAAGTTCCAATTCTAGTTCTAGTCTTGTCCTTTGTTCTAGTCTTGTCTAGTCTTCTATCTTGGATATTTTATCTTGTCTTGTTGTAATCTCATAGTACAAGATCTTGTCGAGCTATTTCTTGTATCTAGTTCATCTCCTTAAAGGGAGTTCTTACAATCCAAATATCTTACTTCATACCTACGATCCCGAGTTGTGGAATCTCTTGTATCATCTCTAGTCTAGTTATCCCTCCCTATCAATCACAGGATGTGGGACATCTCATATGAGTTATGCATTCTTGTATTATTTTCCTTACATGGGTGATCTTGTAATCAAAAATATAATTTTGAAATCTTGTCTAGTTATTCAGAGGGCACAATCTAGTGCTCCCTTGACATTTTGGCAACATTATCCATATCAAGTCCCTATCGGGAATGATGGACTCCATATTCATACTTAGAAATATTGAGTTTACTTTGAATGATATATATAAAAAACTCTAAGATTTTGAAACGAGGTTGTGGCAAGAGGATTGCTGAGTTGTAGAAATTGCATCAGACTTCACAAATTTATGTCAAGGATCCACATATCAAGAAGACTATCTAGTTAATCAATTTCAAAGTGGTCTCAGAGATGAAATAAAGGATCATTTAATCTCTACATCTAAGGTAAATAATTTAGATGAGGCTACAAGCAAGCATTTCAATGTGAGAATTAAGTATTCAAGGACAACCAAGTTCAAGATGAAGATGTGTTGTGAAGATGATCTCGCCCAAGTTTCTCAACCATCAATCTTTGAGGACATATGAAGTGCAACCATTGATGTGAATAATATACATGAGAATTATTTTATCAACCAATTTTGATGGGGCTTATGTGATGATGTCAAGGACCTCATGCTAACCATGCCCAAGGTAAGCACTATGAATGAATTCATGAATCAAGTAATTAAGTGTGATAATAGGTTATTCGAGAGAAAGCAAGGAAAGAAAAATTTTATGAGAGATCAAGAATACAAGTTCACTTCTATCCCTCAACAACATATGTTGGAGGAAACTCAACCAGAAAGCAGTTGGATAACATCAAGGTCATGCAACTTACAACAAAGGAAAGACAGCATTGCAAGGATAATGAACCATACTTTTATTGTGGATATCATGACCACATGGTATTCGAATGTCCTAAGAAGAAGAAAAAAATTAGGTTCAGACTCCACAATCACCATTGCACATCGAAAGGATCATCATCAAAGTCAAAAGCAGAATATTGTCGATCATGAGAATCATGCCCTCGATTCTAGACCTAGATATATTACAAACCATTTTGAGCTTCAACATGGTTATCCATCATCATTATGTTCTAGTACCACATATCAAGAACTCTACAAAGACCAAGAGCTATGAAAAAAGTCTTAAAGGATCTCACAATCAAACAATCGCTCCTCATGAGCTCGTCGCTTGAGGGGGATGTGATGTCATGGACATAAAGAAAACCATCCAAAACTTTAGTATCCATGTGACTTTCTATATCTCATGATTGATTCAAAATTTGGAGAATCTAATGCTTCCATCACGTCCCGAACGTGCCAAATGCTCAACTCTCTATTTGCTTGGATCTGACACTCGGAGGTCTTGTTTTGAGTTGATGATATCATCGATGACATTATCAATTTGTAACCACCCTTGAAAACCTCTATAAGAAGGGGTTGGACACATATATTCTTAGTCTTTCCAATGCCATTCTTAGGAGCTCAAGGAGTCGTGATCTCCAAATAAGTACTTTCCAACTTCCAATTCGAGTTCTAGTCTTGTGCTTTGTTCTAGTCTTATCTAGTCTAGTATTTTGGACATAACCTTGTCTCCTATTGTAATCTCGTAGTATGAGATCCTTTTTAATTACTCCTTGTATCTAGTTCATCTCCTTGAGGGAGTTCTTGTAATTCGTATATCATGGTTCATATCTATGGTCCCAGGTTGTGGGATCTCTTGTATCATCCATACCTATCAATTTGGGGTTGTGGGACTTCTTGTATGAGTTCATATTGTTGTATTATTTTCTCTCTATGGTGATCTTGTAATCAAAATTATAGCTCAAAAACCTTGTTTTGTCTAGTCCGAGGGCACAATCTAGTGCTCCCTTGATACATCTAACCTTCTCTTTAGATTTTATGGTGCTAAATCTACCGCATGTCAATGGAGGTTTTCCTCTACTCATAGGGAGACCATAGCTAAGGCACATCCAAACTATGCACAATTGGGAAAATGATACCATTTTGGTTAACCTACTAGGAAAAGTACAAAAGCAAGTACATTTAGATCAAAGAAGATCTCATGGAGGTAATGCTCATTCTTTCACTATCTTTGAAGAGCATATTTGTGTTGCGAAAGCATCTAAGGAAATAAATGATAACCAAGATCTTTTGGAATGAATGGAAGCTATGTTGGTATATTTAGGTAATGATATGTGTGAACACACTAGGATCATCGGAGCACTTTTTCCTCTCTTTAGGAGGTTGTTTCCCCCTGGCTTGTATGTATGCCCATTACCCTAATGGATCACTGATCTTTGTATACTCTCTTGGTAATACATTCAATATTGTGTGTTTTGCTCCAAGCTTCTTCTTCTTCCTTGTGTTATTCATGTGCTTCTGTATACCTCAAACTCCAACAATTGCTATCATAGCACTTCACCGCTTCATCTACGGTGTTGTCGCAGCATACTCAGGGCGATTAGGAGTTCAAAACAGCTTCGCTATGTGGTCTCCAAATCATGATTTGATCTTGTTTCGACCTTCAAACGAACTATCATAGTGTTTATGTAGGCAATTTCATCTTTTTGTGCCAAAGATATATACAGGTTTTGGTTCACCAATATAAGCTGCTCGAAGTCTGCTACAAGTTTAACACAACTCCACAAGGTAGTTCTATTCAACTTTTTGAGATACAGTCATTTTTCTGCATCAAGGTATTTTCACTGGCCATGGCTCAAAGCAGTGATGTATTCCATATGCTGACTATTGAGGATAAGTTGGCTTATATGATGCCTCATGTATTGGTTGCAAAAGGACTGTGGAATATTGTGCAGGGTGATGAAAAACATCATATTACACCAGCAAACACAGTTGTTGAAGGTGATGTAGATGGCATTGAAGATTATGATATTCTTCAGGTTCCTATTTGTGTTGCAGTTCTTGCTGCACCTACTATAAAGCAACTTCATTGGGATGGCAAAGATGCTCAAGCACATGCATTGATAGCCTTGTTCGTCAAACGTGCCATTATTCTCTACATTCGCTTCTACAAAATAGCAAAGGATGCTTGGGATACACTAACCACTTTATACCAGGCAAGGAATGAGGCTCATGTTGCTTACTTCCGAAAACATTTGGAGAGTGAGCACATGAATGACGGAGCATGGACAGTTTTCTTTACAAAGATCAAAGATTTGAAGAGAAGTTGATTTCTAATATCACAGTTCACTTGTGCAGACTGCTCTGAATGGTCTTCTAGATTCATATCAGAGTTTTGCTTCTACTCTTCGATTGATGATGAAAGGCAATCCAAATGCCTTAACACTTGAGGAGTTAGACTATGTTCTATTGTAGGAAGATCAGTCTAGACAGAATAGGTCCATTATGCATGCTGAAGATCAAGCTTTCTTGGCTAGTCAAAAGGACAAAGGTAAATGGAGCTCATCTACTAGTAAGCAAAAATCTGCTAATTCTGCACAATCAAAGAAGCATAACATGGATGTGAAAAAAACCAAAAAGCAATTTTTTTTTTATAAAAACTATAAAGGAAATGATCATGTCATAAAGAATTTTCCAAAACTCATTGTAAAAGAGGCAAAGAATAAAAAGGCTAGAACGGTTGTTGTAGAGGGATCTACACCCAAAACACAGTCTGCTAATCTTGTGTAGAATGAAGAATGGGTGTTTATTACTATTTGTAGTTATGACCCATCTTCTCATGAATAGTGTATGTTTGCAATAGACTCAGATGTTTGGTACTTTGATAGTGGGACAACCAAACATATTATCTCACAGTGCAACTTCTTCACTTCATTTGAGCCAACCTCTATAGGGAATACTGTCACATGTGCCAACAAATCTTATCGTGTCATGGGAGTTGGTAAGATCATCTTGACTACTGATGATGGTAGTTCTTTTACATTGTCAGATGCTTTATTTGTGCTAAGGATCAAGAAAAATTTGTTATCAGTTTTAGCATTAGCCAAGATCAGCTTGGTTGTGAAATTTGTTGATAACACATGTACAGTTCATGATTTGTCAAATGGCGATATCATTATTGCTTCTGGCATTTTATGTCGTGGGATGTATAAGCTCATAGACTATGAAAAATTTATGAATGATTTAGCATGTGCAATACATGATTCTCAGGCTATGTCGTATGCAAAGCTTTGGCATGCACACTTTGGTCATCTGAATTTTCCTAGTTTGCTACATCTGCAGAAATCTGAAGTGATGTCCTCTTTGCCAAAACTTGAGGAACCTGAAAAACATGTCTGTGAAGGCTGTATTTTGGGCAAAATGTAGCATTCCTCCTTCCCAAAAGATGGTTCAATTGGAGCTACTCAGAAATTGTAGCTTGTTCATACAGATATATCTGGTCCTATATAGACAACTTCTTTTGGGAACTATCTTTACTTCATGACTTTCATTGATGATTTTTCCATGCATGCATGGGTATATCCATTGAAAGAAAAGTTCGAAGTATTTACGTGCTTCAAACACTTTCTAGTTTTGGCTGAAAAACTGTCAGCATGTAAAATGGACACCCTCCATTCTCATCGAGGGGAGAATATATGTCTTCTGATTTTAATGCATTTATGGCTGAATGTGGGATAAAACATTAGTGTACAGTGCCATATACACCTCAATAGAATGGAGTTGCTGAAAGGAAGAACAAGTCATTTATGAAGATGCGGGCTATATAGTCAAGAGTAAGGTTTTACCACATAGTTTCTAGTTTGAGATTGTTATGTGTGCAACATATACTTAATAGGTATCCCACTAAAGCATTGCACTCTTATCACTCCATATGAGGCTTGGCATGATCGTAAGCCATCTGTTGCTCACCTGCATGTTTTTGGTTGTTTGGCATATGCATTAGTGCCTGAACAAGCAAGAAGCGAATGATAAAGGAGTGAAATGTATTTTTGTTGGGTATAGTTCTCAAAGCAAAGTCTATCACTATATCATCCAAAGACTAAATGCATTTTGGTTAGTCGTGATGTTTTTTTTGTAGAAGATGCTATTCAGCCATTACTTTCATGTACTAAGGAGACATCAGTTAGCCCAAAGACATGTATGACATTTTGCTGCCTCTTTTTACAAGTGGACAATCTAGTGTTGTTCCTAATGAGGCAACTTCTCAGTCTTTACACGTTTCACATGATGATGCAGATTATTCCACTTCTGATGCAAATTTACATGATGCACCTATTGATGAGAGAATTGATATAGAGGAGGCAAGAACTATGCCTAAATGACTGGTGCAGCCTTTGCGAGATAGCAAATTAGATGCACCTCTATCATATCGTACTCATTCAAGCTCTCATAGTTTCTTTTGCATTAGATTGATATGCCATGGCTACCTCGAGTCTTTGTGATGAGAATGAGCCACTTTCGTTTGATGAAGGACAAAATTCAGAAAATGGGATGACTACTATGTAATCAGAATATGATGCTATTATGAAAAATGATACCTGGTCTTTATGTGACTTGCCTCCTAGAAAGAAGGCCATTGACAATAAGTGGGTATAAAAGGTGAAGCATAAATGTGATGGAACACTTGACAAGTATAAGGCTAGGCTTGTTGCAAAGGGTTATGCTTAGGAAAGAGGCATTGATTTTTATGAGACATTTGCTCCTTCATGCCGAATGACTATTGTTCATAGCATCTATGCACTTGCAGCTCATCATGGTTGGAATGTACATCAGTTGGACACTAAAACTCCGTTTTTGAATGGTGACTTGCATGAAGAAGTGTATGTTTTTCAACCCCGTAGCTTTGTGCAGAAAGGGCATGAAAATCAAGTATGCAGGTAGAAAAAGGCATTATATGATTTGAAGCAAGCACCATGTGCTTGGTATGAAAAGATATATGCCTACTTGATGCACATGGTTTTGAGAATAATCCAACTGAGAGCAGCTTATACGTTAAGCATGCAACTAATGTGCTTCTGATCATTTTTGTTTATGTTGATGACATGCTGCTCACCAGTCCTATTGAGAAGCATATTGCTGATTTTAAGGCTGCTTTGCATGCATCATTTGAGATGTCAGATTTAGGGCACTCACATCATTATTTGGGCATTCAGCTTATGCAAGTTGATGGAAGAATAGCTTTGTATCAAACAAAATATATTGACACATTATTGCAATGTTTTGGACTTGAAGATTGTAAACCTATTCCCATTCCTATGGAGACAAGTTTATAATTGAGTTTTCATGTTGTTGGAGATGCATTTAATGTTGTTCTCTATCAACAAGCTGTTGGATGCTTGATTTACTTATGCATTACTCGGCCAGATATTCAGTTTGTTGTCTCACATATGAGCAAGTTTATGCATTGCCCAAGTGTCAAGCATTGGTAAGCGGTTAAGCACATCTTTTGCTACTTGAGTGGTACCCAGCTACTTGGATTGTTTTATCCAAAGGGAGATCACTACCACTAGATTTACATGCTTTTTCTAACTCTGAATGGGATGGTTGCTATGACACTCGTATGTCCACTAGTGGCTTTTGGTTCATGCTTGGTAGCTCATGTATATCTTGGTTGAGCAAGAAACGACCTACTATGGCCACTTCTAGTTGTGAGGCTGAAGATAGGGAAGCTTTCACAACGACTGTTCAGTGTGTGTGGCTCCGATGCCTTATGGCTGATTTGGGTGTTGGTCAGTCTTCTACCACCACCATCTTCACTAACAGTCAAAGGGCATTGGCAGTTGCAAGGAACCCTGTGTTCCATGCTCGCACTAAGCACATTGAGGTGCACTATTATTATGTAAGGGAGAGGTTCTCTGTTGGAGAGATGAGTTTTGCATATCTTCCCACACAAGAGAACATTGCAGACCTTTTCACAAAGCCTCTACCAAGGGAGAAGTTTGAAGCTTTCCGCAAAGCTTTGGGCTTACTTCCTTTTGTGGATTGACTCCACATAGCTTGACACTTCCTTATACATGAGTGTCAACTCCTTGTTCACCGCGTCACTCCCAAGGGGATTTGTTGATATATTTAGGTAGTGATGTGTGTGAACACACTAGGAATGCCAGGGCACTTTTTTCCCTCTTTAGGAGGTTTTTTTCCCTTGGCTTGTATATATGCCTATTACCCTAACGGGTCATTGATCTTTGTATATTCTCTTGGTAACACTTTCAATATTGTGTGTTGTGCTCCAAGCTTCTTCTTCTTCCTTGTGCCATTCACGTGCTTCCGCAGACCTCAAACTCCAACAAGCTACACATTCATCCTATCCATCTTATGGTGTATCTATTTGTGAAGAGGATTGTGAACAGATAGAAACTATTGGGCTTGGAAAACCAATCATGGACTTCATGAGGGGAAAGAAAGGAGCTTTGAAAGATTTGACCCAACTTCCAAAAAAGAAAAAAGCACAACAATAAATGACTTGCATACACCATCCGACATAAAGAGAGCTTTCACCTTTATGGATGCAAGAAAAGGAATCAAAGGTCAATACACCATCCGACATACAGTGGACAAGAGAGCTTTCACCTTTATGGACGCAAGAAAAGGAATCAAAGGTCAACGTAGACAAATCTCTTACCTATCCACAATGCATTTTTTAGGACCAAAATGAAGAATCAACCATGGTATCTCAACCTATAAGGCAAGTCAACCTTAGTAACCAAGAACATTCACAACCAATTCTGCTAGCAACATGGATATGGGATCATTCATCATTGCTACAACAGGTAACTGCTCCCATGTAAAATGACAAAGATGTGTTTGTATGGAGTTTTCATGACTTGAGAAGAAATTCCTATCCATCTTGGAGAGCATTCCATTCCTTTGATTAACAATGTTAAACCAGTAAGAGGAAGGATTTATCATCTTAATACAAAGTATGTAGAAGTGGTCGAAACGGAAATAGAAAAGCTAGAGGAAGCAAGGATCATTGTCCCAAGGGAGCATTCAGAATGGTTATCATCAATGATAATAGTCCAAAAAAAGCAATCCAACAAGATACGTGTTTGTGTCGATTTTAGGGCTCTCAACAAGGTTACGATTCCATATGAGTTTCCAACCCCATTTTTAGAACAAGTTTTGGAAAATGTGGTTGGACATGTCTTATATAGTTTCATGGATGGATTCAATGGGGCATAACCAAGTATTCATGCATCCAAAGGACCAAGAAAAAACTGCATTTTTTAACACCTTGGGGTATGTATATATATACAAAAATGGCTTTTGGACTATGGAATGCTCCTTCTTTGTTCAATCGAGTGGTCGACTCAATCATCTGGTCATTGTTGCCAAAGTTCTCGAGAATCTTTATGGACGACTTCTCCACCTTTTCACGCACTGGATGTTCTACTCCAGTGGAAAACTTCACTGATCATCTTTTCCAATTTTAATCGACCTATTTCAAAAGTTGAACATTATTACAAACATAGTCAACTCATTTCAAAAATTACCCATTTTTTCAAATTTATTTGATTTATTTCAAAAATTGATCATTTTTACAAAAATTACCCATTTTTATAAATTTAGTCTACCTATTTCAAAAGTTAATCATTCTAACAAACTTAGTGGACTCATTTCAAAAATTGGCCATTTTTACAAATTTAGTCTACCTATTTCAAAAGTTGCCTATTTTTGCAAAATAGTCTACTTTTTTTTTTAAATGATGTACTTCACATCGCTTAAATTTAGTCTACCATTTCACTTGAAAAAAATGATTAAATTTCCTAGAGTTCAAAAGTGGACTAAATTTTCATTCACTTGCACATAGGACTCATGGACGATCGCTAGTACTAAATGGAGGAGGGGCCAACCAAATACCAAAATTCGGAAGATAGTGATGACAGAGGAAAAGTGGACCAAAGAAAGGAGTTTCCAAGTGCCAGAATTGTCAGTGAGGTATATGCATCGTAAACCAACGGTTGAAACTGTACACCCATAATTTTTCACTGGAAAAAAAAAACCATCTTGTGACACATTAATAGTCAATCATTTTGAGTCCTTGGAGAATAGTTTCTCCCTATTCTCACTCTTATAAATCAAATTATCTACGCAACAACTACAGGCTAAGCTTCTTGCAGGAAGCATCACCATTTAACAATTTTAACTATCACCATATCTTCTCACGTGAATTATTTTTCAAACAAGAAAAGGGTAATCAATCAGGACTTGAATGGAAATTCATAAGGTTTCCTTTCTTGTACAGGGAACATCATAGATATGGGCAACACATACTCTTTGAAGCCATATCCTTTTGTTAAAATTTGGTGGAATTAGGCGAGAACATGAACATCCGGTCTCTAGAATGATGAACAAATTCTTTCACAGCCTCTTACATGAATGGATGGAGATTTTGGCATACCTTGATAGATATTTAATACCCACTTTCTTTAAACATAGGAAAAAATCAAAATTACTCCTCAATGTTTCCTAATATTGCATCTGATATTGAATAAGAGCATCTGGAAAATGTTCATTTCAATTGCCAACTTAGTTGGGTTCAATTTATTGAGATTGTAACTATAGCCTCCAAAAGGTTAATTAAAGAGAAGTCCAACTACAAACTCCAAAAGGTTATCAATAAGAAGTTTGACTATAGAGTCCAAAAGGTTATCAAGAAAATGTGGCCCCTCGAGGGAGGGTGTGACGAACTCCAAGTGGGGTTTTGTCTTGAGCCCTCTTGAACTCCAAAAGGTTAATAAAGAGAAGTCCAACTACAAACTCCAAAAGGTTATCAATAAGAAATCCAACTATAGACTCCAAAAGATTATCAAGAAAATGTGCCCCCCCGAGGGGGGGGGGGTGACGAACTCCAAGTGGGGTTTTGTCTTGAGCCCATACGGAGACGGACGGCCACAAGTTAAAGGGGCGATCCCCTTAAGTAACCCGAACGCCAAAGCGTGGCAGAAGCGGGATTTAACTCGACAAATGAGAGGGACAGCCGATGAAGGCAAGCCGGCCCGGCACGATGTCATCAAGTCCAAAGTTGCCATTTGCCAAGAGGCATAGTGGCTCCTTTGCCACACACGTCCAAAGTCCCTTTGAGTGAGCGGGCAAGATGAGGGACGAGCCGGCCGGGTGCCGACCCCGGCCGTCAAGGTACAAGACCTACCAAGGATGGATGGGGGGTGTTCCCGTTGTCGGGCATCTACCCATGATGCAAGGGACAACCGATGTTCCCAAGAAATTGAAGGGAAGGCTCAGCACTCACGCCCATGGTGCTTTGTCGCCCGGACATAGGATCACTCCTAGCCAATCCATAGTCTAGAGGCATGCACAATTACCACTCCCCTTATAGTTGCACAAAATTCGGCGCAACAAGACAAACCACCAAGCACCAAGAGGGGCTGGATAGAAAATGAGGGCATGCAAAGGGGCATGACATCCACCCCCTCTCCGACAGACTTCTCGTCCTCGAGAAGTTCACCTACAAGCAACTAGGATGATTCTCGTTTGCAACGAAGCCGAAAGGGTGAAATTTGTGATGGTTGTGAGACTCTGCGTAGTGTTCTTACCCTCAAATTTGGGGATGTGTCCTTAGTACCATGGATTATCGTTCGAATGCATATCTAAGGGAAATTTAACTTATGCAAGTGAGTTGTGAACCTAACACATGTTTGGCTCGAAGAAAAGAAACTACTTAGGATATACAAGGACGGCATGCCCCACTCCGACTGCATCGGGACATGCCAAGCTCCACATGAGCCGGATTTTGCATAAATGCGAGACCTAGCAATTTGGGTCATGGCACTTTGCCTCTTGGTAGGGTGAATGTGCCAATTCTAATCAAGGACTTATGAGAAGGTGCTATCATCAAAAGGATGGTCAATCCCTCTAAGTCAATTCACTACTGGTCGTCCATGTGCCCTTCGCCGTCCAAACAACAGATTGTGCCATTCCGCTCAAGGCAAGAGCCAATGTGAAACACTAAGGCCCCAAGCAAGTTGTAAGTTAAAATTTTCCCCAACCCCAGCACATATAGCAATATGAGACCATGCCCGTTTTGTAATGGGAGGGCCTCGTCGCCACTCCATGCATACCCTTTGGGTCCATTCCGACGTTCCAGAATTATCGAGGCACAACAAAGCCCAGACTGTGAGCGCCGTCCAAGGTAATTCTCACTTGAAGGAAAGAGGCCTACAAGCAACTAGGATGATTCTCGTTTGCAACGAAGCCGAAAGGGTGAAATTTGTGATGGTTGTGAGACTCTGCGTAGTGTTCTTACCCTCAAATTTGGGGATGTGTCCTTAGTACCATGGATTATCGTTCGAATGCATATCTAAGGGAAATTTAACTTATGCAAGTGAGTTGTGAACCTAACACATGTTTGGCTCGAAGAAAAGAAACTACTTAGGATATACAAGGACGGCATGCCCCACTCCGACTGCATCGGGACATGCCAAGCTCCACATGAGCCGGATTTTGCATAAATGCGAGACCTAGCAATTTGGGTCATGGCACTTTGCCTCTTGGTAGGGTGAATGTGCCAATTCTAATCAAGGACTTATGAGAAGGTCCTATCATCAAAAGGATGGTCAATCCCTCTAAGTCAATTCACTACTGGTCGTCCATGTGCCCTTCGCCGTCCAAACAACAGATTGTGCCATTCCGCTCAAGGCAAGAGCCAATGTGAAACACTAAGGCCCCAAGCAAGTTGTAAGTTAAAATTTTCCCCAACCCCAGCACATATAGCAATATGAGACCATGCCCGTTTTGTAATGGGAGGGCCTCGTCGCCACTCCATGCATACCCTTTGGGTCCATTCCGACGTTCCAGAATTATCGAGGCACAACAAAGCCCAGACTGTGAGCGCCGTCCAAGGTAATTCTCACTTGAAGGAAAGAGGCCTACAAGCAACTAGGATGATTCTCGTTTGCAACGAAGCCGAAAGGGTGAAATTTGTGATGGTTGTGAGACTCTGCGTAGTGTTCTTACCCTCAAATTTGGGGATGTGTCCTTAGTACCATGGATTATCGTTCGAATGCATATCTAAGGGAAATTTAACTTATGCAAGTGAGTTGTGAACCTAACACATGTTTGGCTCGAAGAAAAGAAACTACTTAGGATATACAAGGACGGCATGCCCCACTCCGACTGCATCGGGACATGCCAAGCTCCACATGAGCCGGATTTTGCATAAATGCGAGACCTAGCAATTTGGGTCATGGCACTTTGCCTCTTGGTAGGGTGAATGTGCCAATTCTAATCAAGGACTTATGAGAAGGTCCTATCATCAAAAGGATGGTCAATCCCTCTAAGTCAATTCACTAATGGTCGTCCATGTGCCCTTCGCCGTCCAAACAACAAATTGTGCCATTCCGCTCAAGGCAAGAGCCAATGTGAAACACTAAGGCCCCAAGCAAGTTCTAAGTTAAAATTTTCCCCAACCCAAGCACATATAGCAATATGAGACCATGCCCGTTTTGTAATGGGAGGGCCTCGTCGCCACTCCATGCATACCCTTTGGGTCCATTCCGACGTTCCACAATTATCGAGGCACAACAAAGCCCAAACTGTGAGCGCCGTCCAAGGTAATTCTCACTTGAAGGAAAGAGGCCTATCGATGGCCCACAGCTTTACGGCTATAGGTATAGGATTTATTTGTGGGGCATGAGTAAATTGGGGTCCTAAAATTGTCCTATCTTGAGTAGTTAGCATGGACATGCCACGCATCATTGTGACTGACATCACATGCGGCTTACAGCAGTCAAGACGACTTACATCACATATTGCACGCAACTTGTGGCACTACGACTTACGACGCATTCAAGTGACTTAGTGCACGATGTGATTTATGCATGCCAACCAGATTGAAAATGGGCCTATCATCGGCCCAAGCAGCATTTGGCACAATGCTCGGACGTGCGGCACACGAAGCAACTTACGTTCACGCCGGCCGATTCCCTTATAACTTTGCCCCGGCCACGAAGGGACCCGTGGGAAGCACACACAAGGCACGGATGGAAGGCAAGGCCATGAACCTGCTCTCCACTCGAAAACGGGCCTATCGACAGCCCCAACGACACTTAGCACAAGGCACATACATGCGATGCACACAACGGCTTACGTTCATGCCGACCGATTCCTTTGAAATTATGCCCCGATCACGAAGGGACCCGCGGGCTACATCCACATAGGGCGCGACGGAAGGGCAAAGCCACGAGCCTGCTGGCCATCATTTTTCCCATAGTGTGTACCTCGGCCCCATACGGCCAGACAAGTAGCACGGCACTTCACTTTTGAAGACTCTAGACACGCCAACCCAAGAGTAAAAGATAGGGACAATATTCCATCCGAAAATATTGGCCTGAGGGTGCTCACTACCCTAATTGATGAAATACCCTCGCGGGAGAACATGATTTGATTGGCCTTTTGCTTCCATAATTTTGCTTAGCTCGCGGGCGACTCAAATAAATGATATTACAATTTTTGCAAAGGAACAGGTCTGACGGTCGATAAGCAAGTTGAGTGCATGTTTACATTTTGACACATGGCAGCATCACCATTTCCCATAGCACTCTACCCTACCGGCCCACCCGCGGTGGAGCACGGAGGGACTACCTTGTGTTGCTCCCAAATTTAAGTCTCGTGGGTGGGGCCCCCACCCCAAAGGGACGCGACTTACAACGGCAGTGCAACTTACGTTGCTACCTCGACCCGAAGAACAAGGAAACCTTGCCGGCATATGGAGGGCATTACCTCCCACCTCAGGGTGGTTGCCACAAAATGAGCATCATGGAGGCAAGCCAATAAGGGAATGAGCAAACGGGAGTGGGCCAACAAGCGGGTCGGACCCATAAACACATTGATAGGAGAATCATCGTGCCTTACATAGGATCATAAAAGATTGGGATAGCCCACCATGAAAAACCCTTGATCCGTACCACGTTGGCTTGAAACTCCGATCTGCTATCGTTTGCCGATAGCCAATGCGGGGGCTGATGGTGGACATTGAGACACACATAAAAAGAAATATCCATATGTATGTCAAAACGACGCGAGGTCCAAGCAAGGACGAGCAGCGAATGTATCTCATGTTAAAAATTTATTTTTTTTTAATCTTCCCTTTTTTTTTTTACGACGAGATGATCGGCACCGTCGATGGCGGATTCATCGCCGGACTGAGAGCCGAAGCTCTGATACCAAATGTGACGATCCAACTCCAAGTGGGGTTTTTTCTTGAGCCCACAAGGAGACGGACGGCCACGAGTTAAAAGAGCAATCCCCTTAAGTAACCTGAAAGCCGTTGGGTGACCCGGAGCCCGGATGCGTAGCAGAAGCGAGACTTAACTCGAAAGATGAGAGGGATGGCCCCGATGGGACATTGCCATCAAATTCGAAGTTGTCGTTTGCCAAGAGGCATAGTGGCTCTCCTTTGCCACACACGTCCAAAGCCCCTTTGAGTGAGCGGGCAAGATGAGAGGGACGGGCCGGCCCGATGCCGAGCTGCCCGGCCGTCAAGGTATAAGACCCGCCAATGATGGACGGGGGGGGGGGGGGGGGGGGGGGGGTGTTCCCATTGCCAAGCATCTACCCTTGATGCAAGGGACAACCGACGTTCCCAAAAAACATGAGGAAGGGAAGGCAGAGCACTCACACCCATAATGCTTCATCGCCCGGACATTGGGGGTGTTCCTAGCCAGTCCGCAATCCAAAGGCATGCACGGTTACCACTCCCCTTATAGTTGTGCACAATTCCATCCAAGCACCAAGTGAAGCCGGATAGAAAACCAAGGAGACAAGCAAACGGCCATGACCCGGGGGGGGAGGGGGGGGAGGGGGGGGAGGGGGGGGTTGGGGGGTTTCGATTCCCAAAATAATTATATTTCATCCTTGAGCACTCTAGGGGACATGATTCTCCTAGAGTACGACTGAAGGGAATTTTCAATGTTATTTGCAACATTGGATTATGGCAGACAGTCACCAAACATGTATATTCAAGTGAATAAAAATGCTTGCTATTCAATTTAGTTGAGGATACAATTATTATCATCAATTAGATGAGCATAGAGATAAAGAGTGAGTCCATAAGGTCAAATATCTCTGGCACGCATGCCATGATGCAATGTTTTAATACAACAAAATCTAATGTTTTTCACAAGGCCTCTACATCCTATATTTCTAGTAAGGGGCATCCTCTTCTAGTATACCATCCTCTAGACATGGAGAAACACTCTCTGGGGACGCCATGCATAAACTAAACAGGCAAAGCAGATGTGAATGCATGTTCACTCACAGTACAAAATTTTATTTGCATTCACTTCAAGGATGTGGATGCATGTTCAAAGGTCGCTGAGGTGTAAAACTCACTCCCTGAAACATACACAGTACAAAATTTTATTTGCAACTACACATTCATTGATATGGTCGTCTTGCTGGCATGCTGCTAATGCTGTACCATTACAAAGGGGAAACTTATAAAAATCCTTCCCTTCGAATCAGAGCAATCAAGCATACATCATATTTCAAGATAAAATTCTAAGACCCCTTGCATATATTGAAGTCAAACAAGCTTGTTACTTTTCTTCAAGTGGCATCAAACCCAGCCTAACTGAATAACTTCACATTGGTCATTTTGTTGAGTTTTTGAATTGTGGAATAAGCCTTGTAGCTCCCACTGAATACAAAAAATAAGGAAATCTACATTTGCACACATGCATCAGCATGCATACATGTGTGCACATGTGCATATGTGGCACGCACACGTGTGTATGTTTGTGCATGCACGCATGCATGCATGTGTTTGAGAGAGAGAGAGAGAGAGAGTGTGTGTGTGTGTGTGTGTGTGTGTGTGTGTGTGTGTGTGTGTGTGTGTGTGTGTGTGTGTGTGTGTGTGTGTGTGTGTGTGTGTGTCTATGCATGTGAACATGTCCATCCATGGACAAGTGCATATCTGTGTGCTCATGTGTGTTGGGAGCATAAGAGTATTTAAGCATGTGCTTGTGTCCATTCATATATCCATGTGTGCGCACACATGCATTGTGCATGAACATCCCTACAAAGAATCTATTATCTTTTAACAGGGAACAGCAAAAAAGGTAAGCATAAAGCTTCTTAGAAAACATGAAGCATATCGGATTATAATTTGCACAGCCTGAACTCTTTGCATGTACAATAAGAATGTGTACACCACAATAATCTCTCTGAACTTGCACATGCAATCCAAAAAGAAGGGAGAAGGTATGGAGTTGATTCTGCCAAAAGAGTTCAAGCGAGCACGGCCATTTTATAAAAATGACAAGGAAGAGTGAAGCAGAGGGAGATGTCAGACCCCTCCACCGGTTAATAGAACCACCAATCAAATCAAAAAAACTTCCATCCATAACATGGATCTTTCTTTGACCAATGATCAAACAAACGAAAGCATCATTTGTTCATATGACTACAGATCCAATATGTCTGTCATCAGTCTGCTGCACTTGCTGCAGCTAAATCGACAGACAAATCCAGTTCCTGGAAGAAATCAATAAGTTGTCACACCAAAACCAGGCATTCCAGCTTTTAAGGAAAAAAAGACTTCTGCAAGAGCTAGGACACAAGCAGAATGAGAACATCTTGACATGTGCGAAACATCTTGTAGTTACACCAAAAAGCAGAATGCATGCGAATAATCACAGGATCAAGTTCAAACTCACAAACATTTACACCCACAGCAGTTGAGAAAGCCTGGTTCTAGATGTGTATGAGAGAAAAAGAGAAAAAAAAAAGGGGCAGGAGGGGCCCGGGGGGGGGAGGGGGAGAGAGCGAGAGAGAGAGAGAGAGAGAGAGAGAGAGAGAGAGAGAGAGAGAGAGAGAGAGAGAGACCAATGAAACACGAACTTGGAACACATGTTTCACACATCTTGAAGTATGCACGAGAGAAATAACCAATCCATTATTTCACCTGATCAAATGATTTCATAAAATAAAACGAAAATAGATTATTACCTTTCCAGTGATGGCTGTATACATTGCTAATACATCTTGCACAGTTGTCTCAAAATGTGTTGTTGCATCATAGCTCTGCAATGAGGTGTAAGTGTCTAGATTAAAATTGAGCTCTGACCCCAAGTTTGAAAAGCTAGCTAAAATAAACACAACTATGACATCTTACCCTAGAAATATAGCAATTATCCAGCGAAGGTTCATTGACGGGTTCGTATCTATCATAAGTGTCAAAAATGACTTCATCAAGAGGACCAAGGAGACTTATCCCAGGCTGCAGCTCCTCTTGTGGCTTGTCTGTTTCAGCTTCTGCCGAAACAAAAGCAATGAATTTTCCTTTTGGTGCCACATTGTGAGAATATGAGCAGCAGAAAACGTACCTGAAAAATGAAAATATTGCATGCATAAAATTGCAATCATTACAAAAAAAACAAATTAACAACACCAATTCATGATAACTTATACATGTCTGATTTCCTTCCCAGCTGCTTCTGTGGCAGAATGATTTGAACTGATTGGGAGTCACTGGTGTTCGGTATAGGATGACTCATGATGCAAATCGCACGTGCTACCTTCCCAACTTTTCGAACCTGAAGAAAACCAAAATTAGAAACTCTATGCAAATTTTCCTTTCCATCTTCTAGGCAATCCTTCAATGAACACGCCTTACAATTTAGTGAGCGAAATTGTCATAAAGTCTACCTTTACACTGTAGTTGCTATTCATACCAGTACGAACACATTTGTACATACTTTTCGTTCCGTACCTCCTCGTACGTGTATTCGTACGAATTCGTACCAAAAAACTACGTCTCATTTTTCGTTTTGACTTGAATTTATTAAGGAAATACATTGGTTTTGCAAATATACTAGTCAGAGAACAAATATCTTCATGCATATTCATGGGAAGAAATACTCTATATATGTACACTCCCATATGTATGTATACATGAATATTGTCATTGTACCTTGTGAACGTACGAATACCATATGGGAAGCCCCAAATCTTAAGGTACATACATAGTACCGTACTGATACATACCATACAGATCGTACGGATTGTACCTTACAAACTATGCTTTACACTATTGGCACCCTTTGATGCCTTCAACAAGCTGGGCAGCAACACTAACTAATCCAATTATGGACATCCCTTTCAACTAATTTATGCTCACCTTCTGTTGGGTTAAGAGACATTTTTGGCATCCTGTAAAGCCTAGTTAAAATCTCTGACAAGTAAAACAACAACCATCCAATTAAACCAGTCATGGCTGGCAGTGATGCATGCCGGAAGTCTCACAGGCAGTCTGTATTGCACAGCTCCTTCAAAGGCAGACCAAATTTCAGATATCTTAATTTGTTGCAAGTAGCCCTTTTCTGATTTACACACAAAGTTCAGGGTTTTTGGTATTTGATAGTCTGGTCACAAGCAGCAGGATCTGGAGATACTATATATACCAGAATGAATCCAGGCAAACCCCAAAGTCACCCTCAAAAGAAAGTGCAGCTATACATGGTAGTCAACCACAAGACAAGATAGCATATTAGCTTCATTATGCATAGTATTGACTCAATACTATGACATCCCCACCCGCGTCATCAGTGCCCAATAGTGGGTGCACATGCTCACAGACGCACCCGACAACGCGCACACCACACAAGCATGAACTCACAAGAAGCTCTGCGAACTGAGTTTCTATCACTCCCAAAAGTGATGGACAAACTCGGCCATAATGAAGCCTAACACAAAATGCAAACAAAAATATAGGAAAATTTACATAGAATGCATAAATGAAATCAAGAAGCATGCCTAACTTGCCTTCCCTATGAGTACAGGATTGGACACAATAAAGCTACTCCCATTTAAAACCAAATCAGCCATCCTGATCGAAGAAAAAAGATACCCGATTACCTTGTTAAGAAGATACGAGGGATCACAAACAACTTTCTTTGTCCTTGCTGTCTCTCCATCGGAAGTAACACCACATACTTTCCCTTCTTCATCAAACTCTACCTAAGGGCAAGGAAAAAGTAAACAAATTAACCAAAATAATGAGATGATTACATCATTCATTGTAATAGGTCCTCAACAGTTACCTTACACTCTGGTTTTGAAAGCATGTAGGTGCCACCATAAACTGCACTCAATCTTGCAAATGCCTAGATATTTGTAAACCAAAAGTGAGAAATACTGACACCCAATCTTACCAAGAAAATAAATATTTGAAAGAGCACACTCACTTGTGGCAGTTCTCCAAGCCCATACAATGGATAAATATACGGTGATCCCCCTTGGAAGCGAGCTAAAGATTCTGCATAAAGCTGGTGCAACAAAAGCAGCACTTTCTTATCCTTGCTATGTAAGATCTATCATACATATCTACTAAAGATTCTGAATAAAGCTGGTGCAACAAAAGCAGCACTTTTTTATCTTTGTTATGTAAGGTCTATCAGATATATCTACTACGATACCTTTACACGTTTGACGAACTCAAGAGCAGGTTGGTCAAGATATGCATCATCACGATACAACGCCAATGCATGGCCAATAAAATCAACAGTGTTCTCATCCAAACCATACTTCCTGTTCACATGATGAACAAGAGTCCAAACTGAAAACAATTAAAGAGATTGTATTTTCAAAAGAAGATAAATAAAATATGTATATAGTACGCGAAAATTTCTCTTGGTGTAACCCTCGTGAGATCTAAGCCCTCATGAGTCTTTGGATCACTCTCATTGTAGTCCTGAACATAGATGAAGAATTTTCTTGCACGCCTCTTTTCAAAAAGTCCCATTAATGGAGATTTC
>CM035417.1:14236623-14311623 GCA_020310875.1 Ceratopteris richardii | reverse complement strand
AAGGTCTATTGACTAAGGTAATATGTAGGCACATTAACCTTGTTGAAGCCTATTTAACATTGTCCCTTATTGAACATATGTGACTTAGGTAGCCTAGCATGACAAGAAAGGAGATAAGAAGAGAGAGTGGAAGCTCTTGTAAGAGAGGAACAAGCACATGGAGATGGAAGATGAACATAGTCTTTTTCTTATTGTTTTTCATCTTGAAAGAAATGTATACTCGATGACCATTGCAATATATTAAGGTGGTGTTATATATAAGAGAGAGTGCATAAACATATGGAGGTGATATTAGTAATTGTGCATAGCTTATCGGCCCTTCATTAATGAGTAATTGGTTCAAAATCCTAAGTGGGGCTTCGTTGTGAATTGTTCGTATCACAATCAAGATCTTCAAAATATGCTTTGGACTTTGATATCTTAGAATCAAGCTCTTTTGTATCTTTTTGTTTGTTTTGTTTGATGTTTTTTTTTTTTACCTAGCTTCTAATGTAACCTTTCACTCCATGAATTCAATTGAACTTTTTATGGTGGGTGGTTTAAGCTCTTAGTCTAGTCAAAACTTTGAATTTTGCATGTTTACTTCATATGTCCATTTCCTCATTTGGGATATACAAATTCTCTTGATTTCATTAGTGTGGTGGCTCTCAAATTTATTGATATTCCATCCTTGTCTATCCTTTCTTCGCATGTGACAATGTTATAGAATATGTATCCCTTTTTCTAAGAGCATGTTTGGATTTTGAGGAGTATAGAACGCACAAAAATAGCACAACAAAGAAGATGATGATGAGTATACAACACATTAGGGTTTGCCTTATAGGGTTGCATACAAGCAAGAAGAAAACCCTCATTATTCCAAGGATAGATTATATATTATCAACAAAAGGGAGACTAATCCTTTTCACGTGTTGATGTCTCATAAGGATGCCATCATATTTGAATCAAATGTTCTAACGATGAACTTTTATACATGGTATGGGCATTATGAATGAATTGAGAACTCATAGCCACCTTCAAGAATCTCAGGAATTCAATCTATAAAAGTTACTTTTAAAAAATATTTAGTTATGTGATGGTATACTTGTCTTTTATCCAAATGCCGCCAAACCATTTATAACATTTTCAAAAAAAAAGGAAAAAATGATTTAATTTCAAGATTTTGCTTATGAACTCAAGTATAAGACATAAAAGTCCAATGTAGTAGTTGACTCACTAAGTTGAATGTCTACCTTGAATACATTGATTCTTCTTCATGACTTGTTAGAATCTATGAAAAAAAACTTTAAAAAAGATCCTACAAATGCTCAAGTCTAGAGAATATTAGCTTTAAGAGCTTTAACTTTGAATACATTAAATGGCGATAGGTTTAAGCATGATATCATTCAAGATGAATGCTTGTTCTTTAAAGGAAAAGTTTGTGTTAGGGTTCCTCGTAACATCCAAATCAGCCAAAGGCATATGAGCCACACACACACTCAATGATCATTGTGAAACCTTCCCTATACTTAGCCTCACAACCAGAGGTAGCCATAGTAGGCTACTTCTTGCTCAAACAAGATATGCATGAGCTACCAAGCATGAATCAAAAACCACTCGTGGACACACGAGTGTCATAGAAATCAGCCTAGTCTTAGTCAGAAAAAGCATGTAAATCGATCGATAGTGATCCCCCCTTTGGATAAAACAATGCAAGTAGTCGGGTACCACTCGAGTAGCAAAAGATGCACTTAACTTCTTGACAATGCTTAACACTTGGACAATGCATAAACTTTCTCATGTGAGAGACAACAAACTGAATATCAGACTAAGTTATGCATAAGTAAATCAAGCATCCAACAAATTGCTGATAGATAACAACATCAAATGCATCTCCAACATCATGAATACTCAATCGTAAACTTGTTTTCATAGGGGTGGCAATAGGTTTGCAGTCTTCAAGACCAAATTGTTGTAATAATCTCTCTCTCTCTCTCTCTCTCTCTCTCTCTCTCTCTCTCTCTCTCTATATATATATATATATATATATATATATATATATATATATATATATATATATATATATATATATATATATATATATATATATATATATATATATATATATATATATATATATATATATATATATATATAGAGAGAGAGAGAGAGAGAGAGAGAGAGAGAGAGAGAGAACTATCTCCCCCATCAACTTGTATAAAGTAGATGCCCAAATAATGATGCAAATGCTCCAAATCTGACATCTTAGCTTCTCTCTTAAAAAGTGGTAATGAAATGCTATGTGTTTTGTCCTTGCATGGAAAATTGGATTTGGAACTAGATGCATGGAACTTTCATTATCTCCAAGTATGTGAGGTTTGGAACTTACAACTCCAAAATCTGAGTACAACTTCTTGAGCCATATTGCTTATTGAGTTGCAATAGTGAGAGCTCTATAATTTACTTTAATTGAAGATAAAGCAAATGTTTGTTGCTTCTTGGAACTCCAAGATGTTATCGTTGTGAAAGGCCAAATGGCCACTGGACACTTCTTCGTATATGTTCTTTAATAAAACATATAGTGGCTTGGTTAGTCACAGATTGTAAGTTCGATCGTAGGTGTAACACCTAAGAAGTTTGTGTTCATGCTCCCTGTGTACTGTGTTTTTTGGTCTATTTGTACCTCTATCCGGAATACCGAAGGTCACCCATCCCAGTACTATTCCCACCAGAGCTCGCTTAATCGTGGCAATCTCTTGCCACTAAGCTACACTCTTCTGGTGTCTGAAGAAGGGGAAAGACTAAGGTTAACATTACCTTGAACATGTTTTGGTCCCTCAAAGCTTCATTCTTTGCTTTCTAAGCCTGTTTTTGAAGCATTTTTGGGGTGTCTTTTGGAGCCATTTTGGAGTACTCTTGCACGTAGTTCTCTTCACACAGGTCTAATAACATCAAGAAGAGTGTTCTTTGTACTTCTCTGACAATAAATATCAACCTTTGGGGCTGTGTTTTCAGCCACACTTGTAAAACTATAGGTTTCTCGAAAGGTTTTCAATTTTGGTGGGAGCAGCCACTGCAAATTTATGCAAGTTTTTTTAGCATAAAACATCAGAGTTGACAGACACTTGCAGGTGTTGTTGGCTAGTTTTTGGGTTGTGCATTCAGCTTTTTAGTGTCATTTTACTGCATATATTGAGCACGTACACACCATGTATGCTTTTGTGGATGCCGCTTATGTATGTCCATGTGGTCATTGATACAGCAGTTACATTTTTTGCATAAAGCCTTTTACATTTGATAAAGAGGGTTGTGGTGAGGTTCTCTTAGCTGGGAAACACCCATATGTCAGGATCTCTTTGGTGATGCAGGTGGAAGACTTACCCAACCTCGCCATAGGAGATGTATGATAGTTGTCCATAGGTGCTCGATAAGCCTAGTTGGCTTCTATGGGTAACTGATTATATGCAGTGGAGTCAATAATTCATTATGCAGGTAAACATGTCAGTACTTGCAGTTTTACAATATTTTGACACTGGCCATATGCTCATTTTGCAGATGATACTTTGGCAAAAAATTTCTAGATTTTTGGTTTTTTCAACTATACAGTGGTCGATTAACTCCTTCATACACTTATTCATTGGTGTTTGGACTCTTCTAACTCCATTATCATTCTATTCAGTTCGCTACCATCATGGCATCAGAGGTCTGAGGCACATGTGGTGGATCATGGTCTAGTGCCAGTGTTCTGAGGAGGAGCTATAACTTGCAAGGCAAAGACCATTTTGAGATCCAAAAATTTGATGGCATAAACTTTGCTCTATGGAAAATCAGATTAAAGATCTGTTGAGAAGCCTACTGGCATGGATGAAGATGATTGGGATGAGTTAGATGAAATGGCCAGGTCTTCGCTTGCACCTGGCAGATAATGTTTACTTAATAGTATTAGACTGTGAAAGTGCATAGGAGCTTTGGAAGAAGTTATGCAATACATATGAAAAAGAGACGGCATCAAATGAACTATATTTGATGAGAAAATTAGATGACCTTCGCATGAAGGACACAGATAGTATTGTTGCTCATCTAAATGAGTTTGATGTTATATTCTCCTAGTTACAGGCTCAGAAAATGGATATGGATTATGAAATGAAAGCTATTGTTGTTATGCACCTTGCCATCATCATGGGATACATTTTGCACAGCTATTAGCAATAGTGCACCTGGTGGTAAACTCGTCTATGATGACATATGTGGAGCACTATGGAGTGATGAGATTCGTAGAAAATCTATGGTTGGCACTTATAGTGGAGATGCATATAATGTTTGTGATTCTTACCAAAGAAAGAATCAACAATGTGGAAGGAGCAAGAACAAGGAAAATAATGTTCAACGGAATAAGAGTAGAAGTAAATCAAGGAACAGGGATATTGAATGCCATTATTGCCATATGTGTGTGCTCCTATGCCCATTAGGTTGCTTAGGTGGTTCTCTTTACTTTGTCACTTTCATAGATGATGCTACTAGAAAAGTTTGGGTATATCCTATCAAATCGAAGGATGAGGTATTCCCTACTTTCAAAAACTGGCTTGCTTCAATTGAGACTGAAAAGGGAACTAAGCTTAAGGCTTTATGTTAGATAATGGGGGTGAGTATACCTCACATGAATTCAACCATTTTTGTGCATGTAGAGGGATTCATAGAGAGTTTACAACTCCTTACACCCCAGTATAAAATGGTGTAGCTGAAAGGATGAATAGAAGTATTTAGGATAGAGTAGCTTCTATGTTGCATTGTGCAAAGCTCTCACAAGGCTTTTGGGCAGAAGCAGTATTGATTGCAATTCATGTGATTAACTTTTCACCTAGTACTTCCAAAAGTCTAAAAGTGGCACAAGAGTTATGGACAGGGAAGCCACCATATTATGATCATCTTTGAGTTTTTGGGTGTGAAGCATATGTTCATATACCCAATAATCTTAGATAGAAGTTGGACCATAAGTCAAAGAAATGCATTTTTCTTTGATATGGTCGAGAAGGACAATTTGGATATTGCTTATGGGATCCTAAAACATGGTCAGTGATCAAAAGTAGTGATGTCTAGTCCTCCAATTAACATGCATAAAAGTGTTGCACATGGGGGCATTCAAGAGAATGTCCGATCAAATCAGTTTGCACATGTTCCTATTCAGCAACCATTGAGATGCTCTGCATGTGTCTCACATCCACTTGATAGATATGTTCCAAGTTTAGATTTTGTTATGCTAACATATGTCGAGCCTTCTTGCTACAAAGAGGCTATGCAGACATAGGATCATGTCAAGTGGGAGCGTGCCATGAAGAGTGATTTGGATTCTATTCGCAAGAATGGTACTTGGGTTTCGGTACCTTTGCCAAAAGGCAAGAAAGCTTTACCATGTAAATGGGTATATAAGCTAAAATTCACATCAGATAGTGCTTCTCTAAAGTATAAAGTAGGACTTGGTTCAAAGGGTTTTAAGCAACAACACAGTGTTGATTTCAAGGAAATCATCTCTCCAGTGGTCAAGATGACTACACTTTGCATTTTGTTTGGATTCGTTGCAATGGACTTAGAGCTAGTCCAAATGGATGTGAAAACTGATTTCTTGCATGGAGATCTTACAGATGAGATCTATATGGAACAACTAGAGGGTTATGTAGTTCATGGCAAGGAAATTCTAGTTTGTAAGATCAAGAAGAGCTTGCATGGACTTAAATAGTCCCCTAGACAATGATACCAAAAGTTTGATGCTTTTATGAAGTCTCAAGGATATTCTCGAAGCAATGAGGATCATTGTCTCTATACAAAGAGATGCTTAGATGGCAGCTTGATATGCTTGATACTTTATGTTGATGATATGTTTATTGTTGGAAAGTCCTCTTATGAATCGTCAATTCTCAAAAAGAAGTTGAGTCTAACATTTGATATGAAAGATTTAGAGGATGCCAAACATATTATTGGTATGCGCATTACTTGTGATAGGAGTAAAAGATGCATATAATTGTCTCAAAGTGAGTACATATCCAAAGTACTTCACATGTTCAATATGCAGGGTGGAAAGGCATTGAGTACACCTTTACCCACATATGTGAAATTGAGCAAGGATGATTGCCCCAAATCAGATGAGGAAAAGGAATTCATGATCAAAATTCCCTATCAGTCTGTTGTTGGTAGTCTCATGTATGGTATGGTAGGTACGAGACTAGACATTGCATTTGCAGTGGTAGTTGTGAGCAGATATATGTCTAATCCTAGAAAGAAACATTGGGAAGTGGTCAAGATGATTTTGAGATATTTGAGTGGCACTAAGGACAAATGTCTATGCTTAAGAAGAGGGAAAGCATACATTATTGGTTACACAGATTCTGACTATGTTGGTTGTGTAGACAATTGTAATTCTACATCAGGGTACATTTTTCATATTGTTGGAGGTGCTATCTCTTGGAGATATCGTCTTCAAGAATGTATTGTTGTTTCCAACACAGAAGCAAAGTATGTTGCAGCAAGTGAGGCATCTAAGGAAGCATTGTGGCTTTCTCGTCTTGCTTGTGATATGGGTTTACCTCAGCATGTTCCTCGTTTGCTCATTGATAGTTAGAGTGTCATTGTTTTGGCTAAGAATCCGGTCTATCATGCAAAGACCAAGCACATTGAGGTGAGGTATAACTTCATTAGAGATTTCTTAGCCATTGGGCGCATTATTCTTGAGAAGGTTCACACTCAAGATAATGTTGTAGATGTTTTGGCTCTACCAGAGGATAGCTTTTGACACTGTTGTCACTTGATGGGGGTTACTTGATTCATGATCTTACATAGTCACTTGTATACTGTAAAGCTCATTAGGTGGGAGGTATAGTTTGTATACTTACACTCAGGTATTCTTTATCATTCTTTATTTTTCTCCCATAGTTACTTTGTCCATATTGGCCTTTAGTGGGAGATTGTTACCGTTAGTGTACATGTGAAAGGCCAAATGGCCAGTGAACACCTCTTTGTATATGTTCTTTAATAAAACATATAGTGGCATGGTCAATCACAGACTATAAGTTTGACCACAATTGTAACACCTAAGAAGTCTGTGTTCGTGCTCCATGTGTATCGTGTTTTTCTGCCTATTTTGTAGCCTTTGTGCAGAGTACCGTGTCCAGCCCTAGCAGCTCCATTTTCTACTTTGATTATGGCATCATGGAGCTCTCAAGAAGGAGAGCACACTGTGGTGCATCGCCATCAAAATACTTAACAAGAAACTAATTTTGAACCTGCAAATGCCATATATCCAAAGGTATTTCTTCTATCATCATTTGCTCTTGCCCAATCTGCATATGAACAAATTTTGATATCCAAATCTAAAGAGTAAGGATAGTAGATACCTTCATTAAGTGTTCCTTTGAGGTACTTGAGTACTCTCTTTGCATCATCCATGCGTGCTCTTCTAGATGAGTGCATGAAATCAATAAGCACTCCCACACTATAGGGTATTTGGTCTTGTGTGAGTAGCATATATCAAACTAGCAACTAAGTTTTGTTACTCTTTAGGATCATCAATCAAGTCACCTTCATAAACACTTAGCCTATGATTCAATTACAAAGTTTTACCTACAAGCTTGGTGTTCTCCATTCTAAACTTGAGAAGGAAATCATGAATGTATTTTGTTTGAGTTAGGTACATCCCTTCATCTGTATAAATCAATTGCATACCTAGGGAATATGTGGGTTCACCTAAGTCATTGATTTTGAACTCCTCTTACATGTGCCTTTTGATCCTTTGAATCCCATTCAAGTCATCATCTATCAAAATTATGTCATCTACATATACGTGCAGATAGATAACCTCATTGTGATCCCTTTTGATGAATAAAGAAGGATATGAGTTGCTATGTCTAAACCCTTGACCTTGAAGGTATGTAAGAAACCTATAATTCCAAGCTCAAGGAGCTTGTCTCAATCCATACATTGCTTTCTTAAGTTTGCAAACATGAGATGTATGATTAGGGTTTTAAAACTTGGAGGTTGTGACATGTATACCTCTTCACTTATCCAACCATTTAGAAATGCATTTTTTACATCAAGTTGGAAGAGTATTCAATTTCTTGTAGCAACTACACTTATCAATGTTCTGATTGTAGTCATCTTTGCAACTAGTGAGAATTTTTCCTCATAGTTTATACCATGAGTTTGTGAGCATCCTTTGGCAAGTAATCTTGTCATGTACCTACAAATTAATTCATTGGAGCTCCTTTTACGCTTATATACCCATTCTCAGCCAATTAACTTATGATTGGGTGATATTAGAACCAAATCCCAAGTGTTCGTCTCCTTCAATGCATCTATTTCTTCTTTCATGGCCTTTTCCTAATTAGGGTTTCCCTTTTCCTCTTCATAGGTTGAGGGTTCTTTTAAAATTGATTCCTTTGCTAATTAGACTGAATGCTTTGTAACAAATGTGAAATCATATCCATGCCTTTCTAGTTGTTTCTTCTCCCTTGTTGACCTAGGTGCTTACTTGGAGCATTCTCCACACTGTTGAATTTTTGCTTTGCCTCTTGACTTCCATAGCTTGTAATCCTTTTCCCTTTCATCTTGGTCATCATCTGTGTCACTTCTTGGATCCTGGACTTGTGTATCATGCTTGCTTCCTAATTGATGGAAATCAGAATCAAGATCATATGGTAGAGTTACCTTTTGTTTGTCTTCATCATACCAAGACCTGTCTTGTTCAAGCACAACATCCCTACTTGTCTGGTTGAAGGATTATAGAATGTGTAACCCATCTAAGTTGAATCATATCTAGTAAATACTACCTTTGTTTCCCTTTCATATGGCTTACCTCTTATTTGTGAAGGTACATGAATATAAGCTAAACAACCAAACACCTTGCAATGTTTGAGACTAGGTTTATTCCATATCATGCTTCATAAGGAGTCATACCTTGGAAAGATTTGGATGGTAGTTTATTGACAAGGTACACAACAGTCGAAATAGCCTTTGCCCATAAATAATGTGGCAACCTTTTCTCTTCGAGCATTGTTCTGGCTAATCCAACCAATGTCTTGTTTCTTCTCTCTACAATTCCATTCAATAGAGAAGAGTATCTGGTAGTCGCTTCCCTCTAGTTAATGTTATCTTGCAAGAACTCATCAAATTCTTTGGAGAAGTATTCTCCCCCTCCATCAGATTTGAGCTTCTTGACTGATCTACTTATATGGTTCTCCATGTCTATGCTTTAGACTTTCCAAATAAGAGAAGATAGCTATGTTGCCTGTAACATGATTTGAACATCTTCAATCTATGTAGAATAAATGATCATCTTCTTTACCTTCCTTGTGGCTTAGATTCATGAGAAGCAATGAGTCTCTTCATGTTGTTGATCTTCAAAATAATTATTGTAGTCCCTTTTGTTATGGCCTCTAATGTTATTATTGAAGTTGTGTCCACCTCTACCTCTATTGATGCCATATCCACCTCTTCCACTTCCTTTCTGGGTCTTCCCATTGAACCAACAATTCTGAGTGGTGTGGTTGGTCTTATTATAGATGGCACAAAGTTGAACATTTTGGCCTTTGGTTTTGTCATGCTTTGGTCCTTTCTTCTTCCCTTTCCACTTGCTCTTGCTTGGAAAGTTGGCTTGGGAAGTCTCTTCTTCATCCTCTTCCTTCATCTTGCTTTTCAACTTCTTGCCTTTTGTATCTGCATATAGCGCACTAGTTGAATTATCATGATAGGATTTACCTTCCTTTATGCTATTGTTGGCCTCCTAATTGAAGAATTGTCCAAGAAAGATGGTTGAAATCTAGAGTTTGCACATCCATGATGAGGTCATAGCCTATTGTGAAAGATGGTCATTGCTTGTCGCCTCTAACCCCATTCAATATCTACCTCATGATAGCCTCTTCTTCAATCATCTTTCAAGTACATGAGAATTGATTAGCAACCTCCTTGACCTTTGTAACAAACTATGTGATGGTTTGTTTTGGAGTCTCCTTCATCTAGTCTCTTCAGATGTTTTGTATCCTCTAATATGTGGTAATAAAAAATATGAGATAGATTTTAGTACGTATGACCTTGCTTGAGCATCCCTTGCACACCAAAGTGTGAGCTTATCTGTTTCTTCTTGACTAGGTCCTCCTTTGGATCTTAGAATAGGCATTGCTTCATCATTTGATACAATTCCATATAGATTTCTTCCTTGAAAATAAGCCTCCATATTGTTTCTATCAAGCTTCTCAATCATTTATGGAAAGCCATCTCCCATCTGAACTTGCTAGGATACCACTAAAAGAAGTTGGAGATGTTTGGAGAAGCTTGGAAGTAGGGTTGCCAACTAGTGAAGATGGTCTAGCAATCCAGCATAGGACCTGCCCTAGCTCTTTGAATATGTAAAATAGATCTTGCGGACTTTTCTTTAGTGCAATAAAACCCAATAAGTACTTTGGAACATCAAAAAGAACAAGTTGATGCAAAACAAATGACTTGTACCTTCACTAGCTCACAAAAACTTTTTATTCTTGGATGGAAGTTATGACTTCAAACACTCAGTGCAGCCAACACAAATACAATTGGAAAAATTTCCTCTTAAGGGAGTGTGATACATAGGTTTGGCTTTCTATTTAGCATAAAATCCATAATTTATATTCACAAATGAAGGAGCGATAAGCTTAACACTAATTGGATCTCATCCCGATTTTTCAGGGCTATGCAGAACATGACCCTGAGACAATAAAATGAACATTTCCTAAAAATTACTAAATTAAATGCCTTGAAAAATTGTACGCATAAACTAGATAGTGCTACCTTTCCAATGAATGCAATCATCTAATTTGGAGCTCTGTAGAGAGAGTAGCAACCTTTGCAAGATGATTGAGTTTGAGGAAGAAGGAGTAGAGATTAATAGATATGGCACCAAGCAATGATCAAAAGAGTACACATGTTCCATCAAATCAACACTCTCATAATGTAGAAATGTTTTGGAGTCATTATATAGAATCTCAAGGATCTATCCATGCCTTTTATTCATGAATTCAAATTTGAAAATGAGTGGTTTTGTTTGTTGTGATTGAATGGATCTACTTTCCTACAATCTAGGAAAAGTAAAGTGATCTAATCTTGATCTACTTTTGGTGATTGATTCATTGATTGATTTATCAAGTTACAACCACCTCTAACTCGTGATTTTTTGAGCCTTTACTTTAACCTTTTACAAGTGTAAGGCTCTAGGCTTTTACAAAAATAAATGATCGCAAAAGATTCTTATGAAAATACAATAGAAAATGAACATTGATGTAGAATCTCTTTAAGAGATGTCTTTGGGATATTCCAAATGATGGATTGATGAAGTAGAAAAAATCCACCTCAAGCATAATTCAAGCTTAATGTTCCAACAATCTTGAATATGTTAGGACAATGGTGTGATTTATTACATAGAAAACTATGTTGTTTCATTTATGATCTTGTCTTTAGGAATAATTTCATTTCATAAAGATCACTTGTTTAGGTTTCATATTGAGATTGCAAATCTCTTAAATGAACCCACAAAGCAACTCTCTAGCTCTTCTAATAAGTAAATTTCTTTCAAAGTTTCCATATTTCCTTTGCATTATGCATCTTTTCTATGGATGCACATATGAACTAAGCACAAAGCTAGTGAACTTCAAAGTTCAATTTTTGTCTATGTTCATCTACTTTTCTTAGGTTTCCAACATTCTCTTGGATGGAATCAATAAACAGTTCTAAGTTCAACGTGCTCTTTGAGACTTTGGAACTTTCTTGAGGTATTAATAGTACTTAGGATGCACAATAAAGTGTAAGATCTCACATCAAACTTGTCTTCATGATTCTCAAAGTATCTCCTAGGCTTAGAGTCATCATAAATCTTTCTATATTTGCAAGTAGTCATGTATTCTTGCCCATCGAGATGGAAAGAAAACTTAATTTTCTTGGGAATGTTACTTGGTTTTCTATTTAATGCAAGACATCTTTCATGCTTAATGTAAGATTTACATTAAGTACTTGGTACCTAAGTATCACTATAGGAAGGAATTCCACTAGTTACTTGAGTTGCAAGGTTATGGTCAACATTACTTTTAAACTAACTTTGTCTTCGCAAATGTCAAGCTTGATCTTTACCAAGTAAGCTAACGACTAGAAAAGTAAATTCATTTATTTACTTGCATGCAAATGCATGTGTATGCATGAACATGTTTGCATGTTCTTGCATGCTCTAAACTAATCCAAGCATTCCTTGTGCTTGTCATCCATGCACTTTATGCATCTATGCACAAACATAGTATCTTTGCTTCCTTTTTATGTATCAACATGCACATGCTTGAGTGAATCAAAATCTTTCCTAAAAACAAGGAATCTTATGATATGCAAAAAGACATCCTTAAGCTTATGTTGTACATACAAAACATTATTTTGAAAAGAGGAACACGCTAAAAAGAAGATGGTGAATAGATTTAAGCAAGTGCTTATAGTGCTTGATTTCCTTTTGAATACATATATATTTACCTATGCAAATTTCATTAACTTATTGACTTTGATTAAACAATCATTAATAATTGAAACTCTATTCTATGCTTCAATTGTGAATTAATGCAAGAAGAAATGAGAACTATGGCAAATATATATTGAACCAACCATAACTTGAAAGATTACTTAGCTTCATAAATAGTTACGTCCATCCATTGTCCACGAGAAGAGCCATTTTCCATCTTTGAAGCTTTGAATATGAGATGAAGAAAAACATCCAATCGACTATGAATTCCAAACCTCCAAATGATTATGAATTCCATGTTTCCTCTCTTTCTTCAATAGATCATCATAGCTTTGCTTCTCATATGAACTTGTAAGCTCCACAAATTACTTTGATTGGTTGGATGGGAACATACATTTTCTGTCTTCATTAATCAAGCAAGGATGAGCATATAGGTTGCTCAAGATGTGCATAAATATTGTAGCAAGTCTAATGTAACTTATCCCATATGCCTTCTTATGAACAATCATGGAATCAAAACCCATAGGAAGCATGAAACTCTATAAATATTGATATTCCAATCTCAAGACTTGTATGATACCCTAATTAGCACATACGTGACTGTCATTGGATTACAATCCTTCTTGGGTTCGAATCCACTAGAACTATTTTGCTCTTACTATACCGAAAGACAATATAACGAGAGGCTTGAAAACTTCTAAATAAAATTGAGAAGCCATGTCTGATTGGATAGCCTGAAAGGAGCATCTCAATAGGACAAGGGTTGGAATCCCACCTTTGACAACACCTTTGATCTTCTTTTGCATCTTAATGCTCTATTACAAATTCTTGTTCAAAGTTAAGTGCCACCGACAACATGTATGTTTTCTTGGTTTTGATAAAAAATAGCTATCTCTTCGTAGATAAAACATCATCTCCCCTTTGTCATGCTGCGAATTCAAAATGGTGTGTTGAATCTTCATTAATCTCCTATAGTATATTTTGTCGTGCAAAAGTATAAATTAGAAAAACTTGTTTCCAAAATTTACAATCATCATTTGCATATAATTTGGGGTCATTACCATGAATAGATAATGTCCATATTTAGCATTAAACTAGTTTTCCTCATTCAAAATGATGGAAAATTATTCTCTCATGGCTAAATGAAGCTTCATATTCATCTTCTACCAAGTTGTATCTCCCTTGCTACCCAAGCTACCATTCGTTTGTGCTACTCTCTGAGCAAAATATGTTTGAATGTTGACTGGTACATATTGCCAAAGACCTTCATGCTTAATGTAAACTTAGCATATCTCTAACTCAAATGTAAATAAGAAAACGAATTGGCTATGTTGCTTAGTTCACTCTTATGAGTCCACATGTCATGAGTTCAAGTCCTCCATCTCGAGGGCCTAATTTTTTTCTTTTGCAAAAGTTGATTTATGGAGATGATGTTGTGTTGCAAAACTACAGAAGATAAAACACTCTTGGAATTCACATGAAAATAGAAGTAGAAAATTAATTTCTATCATTTCTAACACATGAAGAAGAATATCAACCAAGGTCTCCATAGATGCTCAACCTAAGAGCTTTGATACCAATGCAATAAACTAGCATTAGGACCACCACTAGCTAGAGAGATTACTCTCCTCCCAACCCTATGCCTCTACATATAGCTCTCTCCAAGGGATTGGCCTCTATTGTAGGTGGATACTAACCATCCAATTGTTGGCCATGTAACTACATGTGCACCAAGTGTCCCAATTAATTGGAATTAATTCAAGTGGGTGCTTCTAGAAGGCTCTCAAGCTCTTGGGGTAAAAAAGAATCTCCCACGACCTTGTAGGACTTGAAACCAAGACCTCCTACTTGCCATCCATATGAACTAACACTAGGCCAGACACCTTTGCTTGTTTAAAGAGCACACGCACCTATGTTTAAGTCTACTCTGGAGACTTTGGACCTACATGAGAATGACCAAACAATGTCCAATTTTCAAATCTTTTTGAATCGATTGGATGCCCATGTCATATCCTTACTTTATAACAATGGCTAATCCAATGCACTTAGTCTTCGAATGATATAGATGATAGCATTTGCTTTCATAATTGTACCCAACAAAATATATTTCACTACTTTATCATCAAATTTTTGCGTTGTTGTTTAGGCACTAATGCATATGCCAGATAACCAAAAACATGCAAATGAGCAAAAGCTTGCAACCATGTCACATATGAAGTGATAGATTGCAATGCTTTGGTGGACACCTATTAACTACATATGTTGCACACACAATAGAATCAAGCAAGAAGCTATTGTGTAAATCCCGACTTTTGATCATATACATCACGATTTCCATGAGAGAGTTGTTCTTCCTTTCAGCAACTCGATTTTTTTGAGGTGTATAGGGCATTGTACACTATTTTTTTATCTGATGCTTAGACTAAAATGCATTAAATGAGAAGACATGTATTCCCCCTCTCGATTAAAATGGAGGGTACCCATTTTACATGATTAAAAATTTTCAACAATAACACAGGAACTATTTAAAGCATATAAACACCTCTGATTTTGCTTTCAATGGATAAACCCACTATCACCAACAAATTTGACAACCAAGCCAATCTTTTCTAGTGCTAAAACTGATAACATGTTTTTCTTCATCCTGGTACATATAAGGCATTGGACAATGTGAAATAACTATCATCAATAGTAGTTAGAATGATCTTTCCAAAGTCATAGTAGCCCATATAGGAGCGGGCTCAAGTGAAGTGAAGAAACTACACTACGAGGTAATATGTTTGGTCGCACCATTATCAAAAGACCAAACATTTGAATCTACTATAGACATACACTGCTCGTATGAAGATGGGTCATAACTACAATGAATAGTAAATGACCATTTTTATTCTTAACAAGATTAGCAAACTTTATTTTACATGTAGAGGTCTCTGTAATAATCATTCTAGCCTCTTTCTTCTTTGCCTCCTTTTTAGCCACTTTAGGAAAAATCTTTATGACATGATCATTTGCCTTATATTTTAGCTAAGAAAGCTTGATATGTAACACACATAATTGACATGTTCTTTGTAGACTTATCTTCTTGCAAAAAAACAAAGTCTAACTCCTCTAGTGTCAAGGAATTTGGATTGCCTTTCATTATCAACCAAATAATAGAAGCAAAACTCTAATGAGAATCTAGAAGACCATTAAGAATAGTCTGCATAAGTGAACTATCAGCCAAGACTTCATCAGCAGAGATCAATCGCTCTCTCAAATCTTTCATCTTTGTCAAAAAACTATCCATTGAATCTCTTGCATTCATATGCTCACTCTCCAATTGTTGTTGGAGGTAAGCAACACAAGCCTCATTTCTTTCTTGGTATAATGTTGTGAGATTATCCCAAGCATCTTTTTTCTTCTTGCAAGAGTGAATGTGAGGGATAATGGCACGCTTGGCAAAAAAAGTTATCACTGCATGTGATTGTGCATCTCTATTATCCCAATGAAGTTGCTTTGTAATAGGTGTGACATGAGTCACAACACGACGAGGAAATTCAAAATTATTATCTTCAACACCATCTAGATCACATTCAATCACTGTATTTGTAGTTGTAGTAGGACATTTTTCAACACCTTGCACAATATTCCGCAATCCATTTGCTACCAATACATGATGCATAATGGATTCCCACAATGGATAATTAGTACCATCCAACTTATCCTCAATAGCCAACATATGGAATACATCATTGCTTTCAACCATGGCTAGTGACTAAATAACTTGATGCAAAAAAATTTTGATTGTATCTCAAAAAGGTGAAAAAAATTACCAAGTCAAGCTCTACTAGACCTGTAACAGACTACAAGGTATGCTCGTTAATTTTTGTGTGATTATGAGACTATGATCACAGGGGTGTCGATGATGCCCTAGAGAAAGTGGTGACGTGCATTGATACCAATTGATGGAGTTTGAGGTTTGCAAAAGCACATGAATAGTGCAAGGAAGAAGAAGAATATTAGAGAACACAATATTGAATGTATTACCAAGTGAATGTACAAAGATAAGTGAACTTTTAGGGTTATAAATGTATATAAAAGTCGAGGGGGAAAACCTCTTAACAAGGAAAACAATGTCTTGGCGGTCGTAAGTATGTTCATGCACATCATTATTGAAATGTATCAACATAAAATAACTTCAAGTGTAGCCTAATGTAAAACTTTAATTGGATTTTTTTTACAGTAAAAATTGCTTCTTCCTAATAAAACTTTGGCATGATTTTGTCAAAGATCAAGGTTTTCTATTTATTTGTAGTACACCTACATGAACTTTTTCGTTGAAATTCATGATTTCTTATGAATCATCCAATATTGTAATATCCCAAACTAATTGTTGTTGACACGTAAACATACTTTCTTAATTGCTTTTTGATGGAAACACTACAATAATATAATTTTGAATACTCTTTTTTTTTTATCATGAAGTAAACATGTAATTTCCTTTATGCTCAATAATTAATGTAGCATAAAATTAGTGACATTGCATTGGTGTTTCTTTTCTTGGACTCCAAACACATACATGCAATTAACCTATCACATGTTGATCATGTGGAGATGATGATCATGAATTTACGAAATTCAAATGCATTTTGGCAACTTTGATTGATGGTATTATCATAATATGCCTATGTATTATTACCTTCCATCATTTGATCCTCTTATGTAGTGCATGCTCAAAGTTTTTTGATTTATTGTAATTGTAACATCCCAAAATATCATTTTGAAAACTCAATCATTGAGTACCTTACTTCACATGTCTAGCTTCCCTCCGTTGGAAGTTTTCTCCACATATTGTACTTGATAATTGTTTTTGTTGATGTTTAACTTGGTTTTGGCTTCTTTTCATCTACTCCTAAATCGTCTTTCTTTACCTCTTTCTTTACTATAATGTACATACATGCCTATCTAATTGCACATAGTTTTGAGAATTGTCCAACTGAGATCACCTTATATGTTGCTCACTGGTCCTCATGAGAACCATATCATTGATTTTAATGTTGATTTGCATGCCTTATTTGAGATGTCTAATTTGGGGCATTTGCATCATTATTTGGGCATTCAATTTATGCAAGTTGATGCCTTGAAGACTGTAAACCTACTGGTACTCATATGGAGATAGGTTTACGATTGAGTCTTCATGATGCTTGAGATGCATTTGATGTCGTTCTCTATATGCAAGTTGTTGGATGCTTGATTTACTTATGCATTAGTCAACCAGATATTTAGTTTGTTGTCTCATAGGTGAGCAGCTTATGCATTGCCCAGGTGTCAAGCATTGGCAGACAATTAAGCGCATCTTTTGCTACTTGAGTGGTACCCGGCTACTTGGATAGTTTTATCCCAAGGGGGGATCACTATCGCCAGATTTACATGCTTTTTCTAACTATGATTGGGCTGGTTGCTATGATACTCATGTGTCCACCAGTGGATTTTGCTTCATGCTTGGTAGCTCATGTATATCTTGGTTGAGCAAGAAGCAGCCTATTGTGGCCACTTTCAATTATAAGGCTGAGTATAACGAAGCTTTCACAACGACCATTGAGTGTGTGTGGCTCAGATGCCTTATGGATGATTTGGGTGTTGGTCAGTCTTCTGTCACCACCATCTTCACACAAAGTCAAAGTGCATTGGCAGTCATGAGGAACCATGTGTTCCATGCTCGCACTAAGTACATTGAGGTGCATTATCATTATGTCAGGGAGAGGTCCTCTGCTGGAGAGATTAGTTTGGCACATGTCCCCACAAAGGAGAACATTGCATACCTTTTCATGAAGGCTCTACCTAGGGAGAAGTTTGAAGCTTTCCGCAAAGGTTTGGGCTTACTTCCTTTTGTGGATTGTTTCCACATAGCTTGGCACTTCCTTATACATCAGCGCAAGCTCCTTGTTCACCGCATCACTCCCAGGGGGGATTTGTTGATATATTTAGGTAGTGATGTGTGTGAACACACTAGGACGACCCGGGGCACTTTTTTCCCTCTTTAGGAGGTTTTTCTCCCACGGCTTGTATATATGTCTATATCCCTAATGGGTTACTCATCTTTGTATAGTCTAGTGGTAATACATTCAATATTGTGTGTTGTGCTTCAAGCTTCTTCTTCTTCCTTGTGTTATTCGCGTGCTTCCACAAACCTCGAACTCCAACAAGCAACAGATGGCTTGTGACCATGCCAAGCCTCATATGGAGTGATAGATTGCAATGCTTTAGTGGGACACCTATTAAGTACATATGCTACACACATAACAACCTCAAGCCAAAAACTATGTGGTAAATCCTGACTCTTGACTGCACACCTTGCCATCTCCATGAGTGACCTATTTTTCCTTTCAGCAAATCCATTATGTTGAAGTGTATACGGCACTATACTATGATATTTTATCCCACGTTCAGCTAGAAATGCATTAAAATTAGAAGACATATATTCCCCCCTTTGATCATAATGGAGGGTGCCCATTTTACATGCTGATGAATTTTCAGCCAAAACCAAACATTGTTTGAAGCACATAAACACTTCAGAATTTGCTTTCAATGGATATACCCATGCATGCCTTGAAAAATCATCAATGAAAGTCATGACGTAAAGATACTTCCCAAAATAAGGTGTCTGCATAGGACCACAAACATCATTGTGAACAAGCTACAATTTCTGAGTAGCTCAAACTGAACCATATTTCGGGAAGGAGGAATGCTGAATTTTGCCTGAAATATAGCCTTCACAGACATGTTTACCAGGTGCCTCAAGTTTGGGCAAAGAGGACACCATTTTAGATTTTTGTAGGTGTGGCAAACTAGCAAAATTCAGATGACCAAAGCGTGCATGTCAAAGCTTTGCATCAGACATAGCTTGGGAATCTTAAAGTGCATATGCTAAATCATTCACAGATTTTGCATAATCTATTATCTTATATAGCCCACAATATAAAATGCCAAAAGCAATAATGACATTGCCATTTGATAGATCATAAACTATAGACTGTCATCAACAAATTTCACAACCAAGTTGATCTTGGCTAATGCTGAAACTGATAACAAGTTTTTCTTGATCCCTGGCACAAATAAAGCATCTTACATATATATACAGGTTTTGTGCATAACATATATACAGGTTTCCTCCTTTTGTGCATAACATATATACAGGTTTCGCCTCGCAAGTATAAGCACCTCAATGTCTGCTATAGGTTTAGCAGAGCTTGATACAATGGTTCTATTCAACTTTTTGAGATACAATCATTTTTGTGCATCAAGGTATTTAGTTAGTGGCCATGGTTGAAAACAATGATGTATTCCATATAATTGTTGTTGAGAATAGGTTGGATGGTACTAAATACCCATTATGGGCATATATGATGCATCATGCATTGATAGCAAAAGAGCTATGGAATACTGTGGAGGGTGTGGAAAAATGTCCTACTAGACCTGTAAATATAGGTATTGAAGGTGATGTAGATGGTGTTGAAGATTATGATCTTCAAATTCCTATTTGTGTCGTGGTTCCTAATGCACCTACTATGGAGCATCCTCATTGGGATGGAAGAGATGCTTAGGCATATGCGTTGATAGTTTTTTCTATCAAATATACCAATAGCCCTCACATTCACTCTTGCAAAATAAGATAGGATGCTTGGGATACAGTTACCACTTTAGACTAGAAAAGAAATGAGGCTCCTGTTGATTACCTCCAAAAACAATTGGAGAAAGAGAATATGATGAAGGAGATTCTATGGATAATTTTTTGACAAAGATGAAAGATTTGTAGGAGCAATTGATTCATGTTGATGAAGTCCTGCCAGATAGTTCACTTGTGCAAACTATTCTTAATGGTCTTCCATATTCATATCAGAGTTTTTTGCCTACTCTTCAATTGATGATGAAAGGCAATCCAAATGCCTTAACATCTGAGGAGCCAGTCTCTATTTTGTTGCAGGAAGATCAATCCAGGTAGAACAAGTCCATTATACATGTTATAGATCAAGATTTCCTAGCTAATTCTGCACTAATGCTGCACAATGGAAGAAGAAAGATGAAGATGAGAAGAAAACAGAAAAATAGAAACAATTTTCCAAATACTGTAAGGGAAATAATCATGTCATAAAAAGTTATCCAAAATTGGTTGCCAAATAGGCAAAGAAGAAAGAGGCTAGAATGGTTATTGAAGAGGCCTCTACACCTAAAACAAAGTTTGCTAATCTTGTTCAGAATGAAGAATGGGCATTTACTACTATATGCAGCTATGACCCATCTTCTCATGAGCAGTGTATGTCTGTAGTGCAGTTTCTTCAATTCACTTGAGCCTACCCCTCTAGGGAAGACTATCACATGCACTAACAACTCCTCTTATCATGTAATGGGAGTTGAGAAGATCATTTTGACTACTGGTGATCGTAGTTCTTTCACATTGTTTCTTTGGGAAATTCAACCATTTTGATGGAATCTGTCCTGCATTCCTTCTTTCCCAAAAAACTATCCACTCCCTTCTCCTTGCTACTGGACAATAAGTTGGATTGATTTTCAACTCTATTGGTGCTTCTTTCCATATTTTTTTGCATTCTTTATTAGTGTCCAACCACCTGTTTCTCCATTTAGGATTGGCTTTTTCAAATAATTCCTTTGTCACATTGATGTCTTCTTCATATTCTAAATACTTGTTTGGAGGTAATCCCACCCTTGCCAACTGATAGTTTTTAATGCTTTCAATAATCATGCAGAAGGGTATACCTAGGCCATCTGTTGCCCAATGGTGTTGATAAGGATTTATCCCTTTGTTCAAAGCAAAATTAACAATCTGTTCCTTATATTCATTATGCATTTTTCTAATAAATTCCATTCTAGATTCTCTGTCTGTTAGAAGTCTCTGAACAAACTCCTCTGAGTATTCCTCTACTGCTGCTTTGTTTTCTTGTTCATCACCATGTTGGGTTCTGTTATCATCTCCCACTGCATAGTCTTCTACTTGTGTAATCTCTACCTGCTCTTCAACCTGGGTTTGTGTATTTTCCAATTTTTTCTGTAGCTCTTCTATCATCAACAGTAAGCTTCTATTTTGAGATGTCCACAACACCTTTTCTGACTTCCACTTACTTCTTTCTTTTTCTAGACTCAACTGCCAATTAGTTCTTTCTTTTTCTATATCCATATGTAACTTATTATATCCCCTCATTGAAGTGGCAGCATGTGCACTTGCTTGCTTTTCCAACTCCTTAGCTTCTTTCAGCTCTGTTTGCAATCTCATAATTTCTTTATTTAATTCTTCCCTCTCATCCTGTATCACTTGTGCAATCTTGCTTTCTTCCTTCAATTGGCCTTCTTCCATTAATAACTTATTTATTTCCTCATTTGATTTGACCATAATTTGATATGAACTCTGCAATGTTCTGTATCTCCCTTCAATTTTCTTCAGCTCCATCTCCATTTTACCACTATGCTCTATCTGTTTTGCACATTTCTCTTCAAGAAATTGAATTTTGTTTTGTTGTTGAACTTCCAATTCTTCCAAAGAAATTATTATGTTGGTCAAATCCTCATTCCTTTCTTGAACAATTTTCAACTGTTCTACTAACTGTTCCTTTTCTTTCTTTTGCTCATTAATGATTCTGCTACCTTTTACAAACTCAGATTCAGCTACCATACCTGATATGATCATGTTTCTACTTGATGGTCTAAACTGTTCTATATTGCTCATAATAACCTTACAAGCATATCTTATATCCTTGGGTATCCTTTCCAACCCAGGTTCTAATTCCATTTGTCTTACTTCCATCTGTTTTTCTTCTTTGCAATCATTCTCTTCTTCATCTCCTTCCTCATACTCTACAACCTGATTCTTTTGTTCTTCATAGCCCTTATCTGCTTTCATTTCTTCTTTGTCTGCCACATCTTCCTCATATTCTAGTATCTAATCTTCTTTTTTCTCATGTCTTGCTGTGTATTTAATGGTCTCTATTTCTTCTGCCTTCTTTTTCTCCATTCCTTGTTGCTCTTCCTCAAGGATATGTCCTTCATTTTTTTGTACTTCCTTTTCCTGAATTAGGGTTGAATCAATCTCTACAGAGAGCTTTATTTGATAATTTATTATCTGCTCCTTTTGTCCTTCCTCTTTCTCATCTATATCCATGAAATCTAAGTCTTCTTCTTGTCCCTGATCTTCTGTAGTTGTGAACTCCTCATTATGATTCAAGTCATAAAGTATGTCTTCTATGCTTTGGTTTATCTCTTCTTCTGTATTTCCTTCTTCCATTTCTTTGGAATTCATTTTTTCTATTACCTCCTCAGTTTCCTTGATTTTATCTGTGTCTTTTTGCTTCTGTACTGAGCTGCATAACTGAACTTCTTTTTCTGCTTCTAACTTTCCTTCATTCAATTTGAAATAGGTTTGCTGTGAAGGTTTTGTCCATACTGTCTTCAATCCAGAATCCACTAATCCACAGCTGAACTCCTTCCTTACTTCAATCTCTTCCTCCATCATCACTGCCTTGCCTTTCAGTAACCTTCTCTCTTCTCCAAGACTAACCTGCTTTGCTGCTTCTTCTTGGACTTGTTTTCCTTGTGGCTTCTCACTCAAGTCTTCTGGTGTTTTATTTTTTTCAAATGCTTGTACTATCACAATTGGTGTACTAGGCACTGATAAGTTCAAACTTTTCAACAAGAAGTTTTCAATATCACTTTCAGAATCTGAAGAGAATTGTGAAGAGCCTGCTATTCCTGATTTGTCCATTCTTGGTTCTTCCATAGCAATGGATTCCTCCTGCTTTTTTTCTTCTACTATCACTTCTTCTGTCTCCATCCTTGGTACAGGTTCTGCTATTGATTTTCCTTTACTTTTCTTGGTTAACTTCCTCTTCTGTACAGGTTTCTTCTGAACCTTCTTCTTCACTACAACTGTAGTTCTAGTTTTAGGAGGTCCTTCTAGCTCTTTGAAATATGCTAACAGTTCCACTTCTTTTTGACAAAAACTTCCTCTGTTTCTGCTGCCATCATCTGATCATGCAGCTCTTCATAGTGTTCTACTTCTTCTTGAATCCAATCAGTTGCTTTACAAGAGTAGTCCTCCAACATCTTCTGATACTAGGCTTCATATACTGCCCTTTTATTGTTCCCTTGGGTCAAATAAGTATACAATTGCTCTTTACTTGTCTGAGGTGGATGAGGGTCATTTGAAGACTGTACTTGCTTTTGAGCAGCTTCATGCTCTTCCTTAGTTGTCTCTTCCTGTTCCAATTCTACTTTTCTTGGATCCACTCTTCTTTTCTTTACAGGAATAACTTCTTCTGAGATTCCCTTTCTTTTCCTTTCTGCTCCCCTCATGCTTGGTTGGGCTTGCACTTCCCTTACAGTCATTTTTTTTGAAGGGCTCTTAATTCCTGACATTAAACTTCTGAAATATTGGGCTTCTAGAGCCAGCTTTAACTGATCCTCCATCCCTAGAACATGATATATAATTCTGGTTAAGAATTGAGCTCCATTCATGTACTTCTTTTGCTCCCATTGTTTAGCTGCTTCCTTCAATTGCTCATGTATGTATGGAGTTACATCCATCACTCCAAAAGGTTTGGTTCTGTCCTTATTATTGAACATGATCAATGTTGCTGGTTTGTGTGGCATGGTATATCTAGGTAGTTTTGGAAAACAGAAATACTGTAAGAACATTCTGATAGCATATTCCTCATTCTCTTTTCCTTTAAAATCAAGAAATTTGGAATATCCTGCATACATAGCTTTATTTTTCTCGACAAAACTATTGTCCAACTTAATTCCCATAGTATAAAACTGAAGGGCTGTCCTGATATGCTCTGCTTTTATAGTAATGTTCACTTCCTGGTTTTCTTTGTTCTTGACATTACACCTGAAATATGCCTCATTGCCCTTCCCAACTTCTAGCAAACTGTTCATTACCTGTGCCACTCTTTCAAAGTCTATGAAGAATAAGTGTTCATCCAACAACCTGTGTATTCCTACTGCTTTCCATCTTTTGTAATTGATTGCAATTCTTTGAAATTTATAAAATTCCTAGCATAGCATGGTGTACTTGTATCCTCTGACTCCTACAGTGAATATGTGCTGACCAATGATACTCAAAGTTTCCTTGAGTTCCTTGACTATCTTCTCTGCTTCTGGAATTTCTTGCTCTCCATCACTCCAAATCCACCTCCTCTACTGCAGCTTCACTATCCAAGAACCAATGTCCTCTAGACAGAGTGACTGAGTCTGCTTTGAAATCATGGATTGGTAGTTCCTTGGGATTCACCATTCTGAAGAAAATATAGCATCACACAAAAAGAAAAAACTCCACCCACATGAGTCATTTTAAATAAAAATGACATTTGTTTTGAGATGAAATGAAAGAAAAATGGAAATAAAATCTCAATTAAATCCTGACTTCTTGATTTGTGTCACAGATAAAAAAAAAACTCAGTGATCATTACACGTGTAGCAAGATGTCTAGTGCTCTCTTCTCTTCTGACACTCTTTTAAAAGAAACATTTAGAAAAAAGAAGAAGATGAAAAAAATTGAATGGAAAAAATAGAAACCTACTGCATGACCACCTATATCTTGCTTGTGCTTATATAACTTATTTAATTAAAAGAATTATGGAAGAAAATTGAATCATTTTTCTTTTCTTTCTCTTTCTCTCTTTTTTTTTTAATGATAATAATTTTTTTTACTCTTTCTTTTTTTCCTTTTTTTTTTCTTCTTCTTTTTTTAATAACAGCTTCCTCCATTTCCTCTCTTCCCCTCCTTTTTTTCTTTTTAGAAAAAGGTTGAGGTAGAATAATATTGAATTATTTTCCAAGATGTCCTAGTTTCTTCTCTATAAAACTCTGAATTTCTTGTCAAGAATCCTCAGTGTATATCAGATAATCATGTTATTTTTTCCATTGAATCAAATCTGATTTTTTAACCCAATAATATTTGATTCATGTTGACCCTGTTCTAAGGATAAACCCATCTTCTTTTGATAGACTGTTCTTGGAAATTTTTGGCTTCCATATCCAGTTAGTTCTGGGAACTTGTTTTGATGAACAGTGCTTGTGTGTGCTTTGTTTCCACATTCTTCTTGTTCTGATGCCTTGATGCTTCTGATTATACCATAGTTGCCACCTTTCTTCTGTCTCTTCACCATCTTTGGTTCCTTCAATTTTCTCTTGTTTTTTATTAAATGAAGCTTGATCATAAAGTGGTTGTATTGGTAATGCCTTTGTATCTTCTAATGAAAAAGTAAATCCTTCCAGGTCTGAGTCATGAATATCTTGTTGATCTTCCTGTTCTTCATTACTCCACAAAAGCATTAAAACCTTTTGTCATTTATTGTCAACTTAAGCTTCATTTTTTCAAAATCCAAAATTACTTTACCTTGCTTTAGCCATGGTTGTCCCAAAATCAATTTCTCGGTCATCATGTGATCTGGTCATTCTTCACAATCTATTCTCATATATTCTTCATTGAACTTAATTTTAATAGAAGGTGAAGACATGCTTTGTATTATCCATCCTTCTAAAGTTTTGATAAATGTCTTGCTTTCAGTTCTTTTTAGGTTAAACTTATCCAACAAAGCTGAACTGATCAAATTTACTTATGCACCTGAATCTATCAAAACTTTGATTATTTCATCCTGAAAATTCATCGTTATAACAAGCAAATGTTCTCTTTCTCTTAGAGGTGTTTTACACAAAAAGACTTCTCTAAAATCTTTGGTTTTTCTTATCCTTTCCTTTGCCTCCTGTTGAGCCTCCTTTCTAATGTTTTCTTCTTCTTTTTTCCTATTTTGAGCTTGATGTATTCTTCTCCATTCAGAAACAGTTAATGGTAGATCATACCTTTTTACTCTACATCCACTTATGAAATTTGGCATGATTTCTCCATCTATATTAGCTAGTTGGATAGCTCCACTGTTACTTATTTGATGGATGATATAAGGCCCATGTCCTTTTTCCTGAAATTTTTTCTGATGTTCTTTTACTGTGTATGCCAAAACTAGATCTCCTTCTTGTAAGTCCTTTTCTTTAATATGAACATCGTAATAAGCTTTTTGCCTTTTCTTGTCTGCATATATGCTCATGACTGCTTGAAGTCTAGAGGCTCCTAGTTTTTCCAGTTCCACCACTCTATCAGATAACTCATGTCCAGTCCACTGGTATTGACTACCTATCCTTAGTGTTGGAATAAGGAATTCTATAGGCAGAATTGCATTTTGTCCATATACCAGGTTGAATGATGTGGTTCCTAGTGCAATTTTGTATGCCACTCTATAGGCCCATAGGACATGATTAAGATGTAAATCCCAATCATTCCTATTTGTGTTTACCAATTTTGACAATACAGTGCAAAGTACTTTATTAGTACTTTCTGCTAATCCATTAGCTTGTGGGTGATATGGCGCTGACTTTCTATGACTGATCATAAAATATTCAATTACGTTCTCTATGATTTGGTTCAGAAAATGAGTTTCCCTATCACTTACTAATTCAATTGGTAATCCAAATCTGGTAATGATATTTTCATAAAGAAACCTAGCAGTGGTCTGAGCATCATTCCTTTTTGTAGCCTTGGCCTCTGCCCATTTAGTCAGGTAATATGTGGCTACTAGTATGTATTCAGCATGGGACTGTTTTGCTGGAGGATGTATGGGTCCAATGAAATCCAGCCCCCATTTACTAAATGCTATTGCTGAAATTAGTGGCACTAGTGGCATATTGTCTCTTTTATTTGGTTGACTCACCCTCTGACAAATGTCACATCTTTTCACATATGTTCTTGCATCAGGAAATAGAGTTGGCCACCAATAACCAGAGTATAATATGAGTTTAGCAGTTCTATCACTTGAAAAATGTCCTCCTGCCACTCCAGAATGTGCCATTTCTAACATTTCCACATATTTATCTTCAGGAACACAGATTCTTAAATATCCATCCATTCCTTTCTTGTACAATTGATCTCCTATCAGTTGATACTCTTCAGAAATCATCTGTAGATTCTTTGAGTCTGCACTATCTCTTTCTGGCTTTCCTTTCTTATTTCTTTTCAATTCCTCAACTATGTGTGCACTCCAATCTGGATTTTTCTGAAACCAGTATAGGGTTATAACTTCTGAATCTCTCAAGGATTGGCATTTCCAGCAGTTGGAAATATACTTTTTTACATCCTGAATCTTATTAGGCCAATGTACTCCCATCCTATTGAGATTACTTAGGGTGACTATCATGGAAGCATGAGTACAAGGGTTCCAATAGTGAGCTCTCCTCAGATATTCCTATTGCTCCTCTTTTGGAATACAATATTCCAATATGCCTATATGATTGAGATGATACAAATGACCAGCCATCAGCATGAAATTTCTACTTTGTAATACCATATGTGTGTTGTTTCCAATTGTTCTGCAGGGCCCATTCAGGAATACTTTCTACTTTGAACAAATATGTATCTGGCAAGTCATCATCTAAGGGTGAACTTGACTCTCTAGCCTGGATTCTGGACAAATGGTCTGCTCTCAAATGCGTCTTTCCTTGTCTGACCACTACCTCAAACTCAAACTCCATCAGTAGAAGAAACCACCTAACTATTCTACCAGTGTGACAAGGTTTGTTCACTAGGTAGAGTAGAGCTTGGTGATCCACAAAAAATTTAAATTTGTTGGCCAAAAGGTAATGTCTATATTTTTTTATAGCAAATATCATTCCCAACCCTTCCCTCTCAGTGGTTGTGTAATTTTTCTCTGCTGAATTCAGTTGCCTACTAGCATAAGCAACTGGAAAATCTTATTTGCTCCCTTCTATTGGTTGTGCTAACACACATCCCAAAGCATAATTTGAAGCATCCACATGGACATGAAAAATTTTATCCCACTGTGGGGTTTTTAGAATTGGTGCTGTCACCAGGCAAGTTTTTAGAGTCTCAAAAGCTTGGTCACACTCTTTGGTCCACTCAAATTTTGTGATTAAGGCATACAAAGGTTTTGCAATGTCAGCAAACTTGTGTACAAATTTTCTATAATACCCGCAATGTCCCATGAAAGTTTGAAGTTCCTTTACATTTGTTGGCTTTGGAAGTTCCACTATGGCCTTAATTTTCCTTTCATCAGTTGGAATTCCATTTTTGGAGACTATGTGACCTAACATTCTCCCCTGTCTTACAAAGAACACACACCTCTGGATTTAAACATACCCTGTATGTTCTACATTTCCTGAATATATTTTCTAAATCTTCCAAATGATCTTGTCTTTTTAATGAAAAAGTACAAAGATCATCCACATAAATTTCCATTATATTCCTCACTAATTCTTTGAAGATATGACACATCAATCTTTGAAAAGTTGATGGGGCATTAGTTAACCCAAAGGGCATAACCCTAAATGCATAAATTCCCCATTCTATAGAAAAGGTAGTTTTATGTTGGTCTTCCAAAGCTATGGGTACCTGATTGTATCCTGAAAAACCATCCAAAAAACTATAGACCTCCTTCCCTGCAACTCTTTCTAAAAGATGGTCTGTTATAGGCAATGGGTAGCTATCTCTTATAGTCGCAACATTTACTTTTTTCAAATTAATGCATACCCTAAGTTTCCCATTCTTTTTCGATACTACAACTATAGGAGATATCCATTATGTATACTCAATCTCATAGATGAAATTGGTAGCCAACAGCTTGTCAATTTCTTCCTTTATTTTGGCAGAGTATTTATCATTGAATGTGTAATGTCTTTGTTTGCTAGGCTTTGCATCATGTCTAATAGGAATCTTATGCTCACAACTTTTAGGGTCAATTCCTTTCAAATCCTTGTAGCTGTAAGCAAACACATCCCTATAGTTTCTGGCCAAATTTCTTAATGCCTCCTCTTCCTGATTTGTCATGTCATCAGCTATTACAATATGTATTTCTTCCCCCTCTTCTTGGGTGATCATTACCTTCTTAGTTTGTTCCTCATTGTCATATGCCTCCCCTCTTTTCTTTTCTCTCTTTGGTTTCATTTTTAGAAGTAGTCTATCTTCTACTTCATAAGTCTTGAAATTTGTAGGTACATCAAACTGTTGATCCTTGTTTGTCATTTTCTCATTTTTTCCATCCTCTTGGTCTTTTTCTATTTCCTTGTGTTTGTTTTTTCTATATTTTCCTGAGATTTTATCTTTTATTGCATCTCTAGCTTTTACCTCTTCCAAATATTGTGTTTTACCATTTTTCAATATCATCTCTTCTTCTTGGTTCTCTTCTGTTTTGATACCTTTATCATTTGTATTCTTATGTGAAAGACATCATATCCGTCTTCATTTTGGAATTTCACTCCCACATACTCATCATTGGCTAGATCCATGGTAGCCAAAATCTGCTTCCAACCATAAGGCTCAAATTCTTCATCTTTGAACTTTTGTGGTATGTAGCTCTCATCCTGTAATTTTCTCCCTTCTACACAATCTTCTTTTCTTAATCTTCTTTTTCTATTTGTAAGGTTTCTTATCACATTGCACTTCCATAGTGATGATTCTGTTTCATTCTGATCTTCAATCTCTGATTCTTCACTTAAATCTTGATTTTGATGTATTTTGAACCATTCTTGAGGGGACATGTCACAATATTGAACATTTCTTAGATTTGCTCTGGTTATCCTTCCTTTGCTTTGAAGATATAAGCAATCATTTCCCCAATCTTGTACAATTTGCATTTGTCTCATAAATGGTCTTCCTAGGATGATTTCATATGAAGTGGATTGTGGGAATTCAACTATGGCAAAAGCATGCTCTATTTCCATTCCACATGTCTCCACAATCACCTTTTCCCATATTCCTAGGGGTTTTTCTATGTGTCCATCTACAAGTTGTAATCTCATTTTAGTGGGTACTAATTCACTTTTTCCCCATCTTTCCCAAGTTTTCTTAAACATGATAGCCACACCTGATCCACTATCCAATATAGCTTTGGCATGATTTTTACCAAATTGTATTCTTAGAGTTAAGTTTCCTTCTTCTCCTTCACAATATCCTCCTATTTTATCAATAGGAATGTACAACAACTCCTCCAATCCTTGTTGCTGTGGATCAAAATTCTCTGGTTTTGCTCCCCACTTTTTCATATTGAGTTGCAAGTGAGGAATTTTTTTTACCGATTCCTCCATTGTGGTGTGGTATAAAATTGTACATTGTTTGTCTATATTGATTTGGAAGGTTATTTGTGCATTCTCTTCCAGATCAAGAGTTTTCCTTGTTTCTGTTGCATTTGCTTCCCCAACTGTTGTTGGACAATTGTCAAGTTCCCTCATTTTAAGTTGTGTTTCTTGTATGATTTGTTTGCATCTTTGCATTCTTTCATGCTCTAAATCTGGCATAGGGTAAGCCATTACATGGTCTGTGGGATTTGGTCCCTCTAGAATTCTTCCCTTATATGCTTTTATCAAGGTTTCCAAACTTTGTGAATTTTTTGCCTCTTGCTGAGTTGGTTTATTATGAGGTTGACTATTGTTTGACTGTTTTATAATCTCTTCTTCCAAAATTTTTCCATTTCTTATTTTTTTCTCCCATCTTCCTTTTTGTCTATTTTTCTTTTCCTTTGGAAATGAATTCTTCTTTTGTTCCTTAGTTGTTTCTTGTTGTTTGGCTTGTGCTCTTGTTATAGCATTTACATTTACTTGATCTTGGTCACTCAATTCTTCTTGCTCCATTATGTTATTAGATGTGTTTTGTTGTTTTTGAGGGTTTCTTGGACAATCCTTTATTAGGTGTTCTCTGCCACAGTCCTTGCAATAAGCTCCTTCTATCCTTAGTGTAGGAGGTGAACAGTCTCTAATGAAATGTTCCCCTCCACATCTATAACAAGTTATTTTTTGACTCCCTTTGAACTGAGGCTTCTGATTGGACATGTAATTATTGGTTATGTACATGAATGTAGCTGTGTCCATTTCAATTCTCCCATTTCCCAAGTCTAGGGCTTGCAGTTCTGGTTCTCTCAGCTCATATCCTTCCCACTCTTCTTGATATCCTACATTCCAATGATAATCTTCTCTGTATGCTGATCTAAGTCTTGAGCTTTCTTCTTCTATTGGTGTGTATTTGACTGGTACCACATTTGTTGGTAATGGTGGTTGTTGCCCAAGTACATGTCTTGGTTGTTCCACAAATCCAGATTCTCTTTGTAGATTTTGTTGGTTCACATATTCTCTTTCCTTAATGGGTTGTTTATTGTAGAAGCATTCTTCTCTGGTATGATTTGTCCATTTTCTTTCCAATGTACAGTATTTGAGTGTTTTCCTATCTTGCAAATGTTGTGGTTTTTGATATGGACATTGTTGTACCAAATGATTTTCTCCACAGCTATAGCACTTCTTATTTGTAGCTATCCTGGTGCTTATTAGGTTTGTCTTAGTGCTAACTTCTAGGGCTTTGGCAATTGCCTGTGCGAATTCTTCTGTTGGTGGGATTTTATCTTCATTTGTTCTAGGTTGATCAAATGCTAATAGATCTTGTCCCCGATTATCCTCTAAGTCTATTGCTTCCTTAACACATGCTCCTAACTCTGGACACCTTCTATAATACACCAAGGTTCTTAATTGGGCACTTCTCAATCCTTCTATGAATAGAGATACTTGTCTCGCCATGGAGGGTACTTCTTCTTTGGGACATCTGTCAATGTATTGCTTGAATCTTCTAGCTGCCTCTCTGACATTTTCATCTTTTTGCTGTTTAAAGCTATGTATCAAGGTGGTTGTACTATGTTTTATTCCAGTTTTTGAGAATTCCCCTATGAAGGCTTCTAGGAAAGATTCAATATCCGGATACATTTCCTTTCTCAAGGGAATGAACCAAGATAGTGCAGGTCCAATTAGGGTTAGACCAAATGCTTCAAATTGCACTTTATAATCCTCAACTTTTTCTGCTCTAATTAATTGTCTAAATTCTGCAGCATGAGCATGAGGATCAGAATATCCTTCATATTGAGTCTTCATACATTTGGCTACCTGATAGGGCCTAAGAATTCTTCCCTGATTCTGCCACTGATGTCTCCTTCTAAATGGAAAATCATTAAGTCCTTCTGCTTCTCTTTCAAAAGGATTTGGGGAAGTATGTATTCTCCTACCTTGTTGTTGTTCACTATTATTGTGAGTTTCATGTTGTCTTGGCAAGTCTGGTTGCCCTAGGTTTTGTTCCCAAGGTCTCTTATCTGCACATTGCCCTAAGTCATTAGAATTTTCTGGGTCATGTGAGAAGATGTATACACATCCCTATCTATCCTCATATCTGCCATCCTTGAATTGTACTACTGGTGATATATTCAGGGGAACTTCTAAGTTTCTCAATCTAATGACAAACTTATGCATCCCATCCTGATATACATAGGTTCCAAACCTATTTGTGTACATATATTTAAGAATATTTCTGTAATCACTAGTTTCAGAAGATTCATTGGTTTCATTTAAATTTTCCATATTATTTTCTTGCCCAAAATCTTTTTCTTGTAGTTCTCCATCACTGGCTCTCTCTCCTTCCTTCCTAGCTCTTGTTTAGAAGGTGTACACAATTTATTACCAGATCTAAGAATCATTCAACTAATTCACGATTCTGTAAAGAGAGACGTGTTTTTCACGATTCTGTGGAGAGAATCGTGTTTTTTACGATTCTGTGGTGAGAATCGTGTTTTTCGCGATCCTCTGGAGAGAATCGTGTTTTTCACGATTCTATGGTGAGAATCGTGTTCTTCACGATTCTGGGGTGAGAATCACGATTCTGAGGTGAGAATCGTGTTTTTTCACGATTCTATGGTGAGAATCGTGTTTTTCACGATTCTATGGTGAGAATCGTGTTTTTCAAGATTCTGTGGAGAGAATCGTATTTTTCACGATTCTATGGTGAGAATCGTGTTTTTCACGATTCTGTGGTGAGAATCGTGTTTTTCACGATTTTGAGGTGAGAATCGTGTTTTTCACGATTCTGTGGAGAGAAGCGTGTTTTTCATGATTTTGTTCCCAGACAATCGTCATTGCTCATAATCATTTGAAACATGATTTTCTTATGAAAATCGTGCTCTAGGAATCGCGATTTTGTGTTTTATTTCAGAGAATCGCGATTTTGTATTTGACTACAGAATCGCGATTTTGTGCAATTTTGGAAATTTTTGAAGTTCTTTATTTCTAAGCTCTTATTCTTCCAAAAGAATCGCCTTGTTACAATTTTAACATGCAATAAAAAGAGGTTTACAAAATTATTATTTCTTTCTCAGTAAAACTCAAAATTCTAAAAGTCACGATTCTGTGATTCTACTATTTTGTGTGTTTTTGTGCTTTAGTCATCATATGAAACTTTGAAGAAATGCAAAAATTTTATTGAGAATTCCTTACCTTGTTTGCTTGATCAAAAAATCTCCAAAAGCTTGTGGATGCAGGAAATCGCGATTTTGTCCAACTCTCTCTCTCTCTCTCTCACTCAAATGAGATTTTTTCTGAGATTATAGGGTTTTATAGACTTCACACAATCGCGATTTTGTGCAATTTTCTCAAGGTTTTTACTTTTTACTTGTTCAACTTTTATTCTTCACCAGTTTTATGATTTCAATTCACAATCCTTAACTTTTCATCACAAGCCACTCCCTTTATCCCACTGATGAAAATCGCGATTTTGTACCTAATTTTCAATTTTGCTCACTTGATACTCAATTCTCACTAATATTTTGAAATTTGATTTTCTTACTTACCCACTTTATGAAAATCTCTTACAACCTCTTACCTCAATACCCAAATGTGCAAAAAATATTCAAATTCTTTTCCTTATAGAAAATCGCGATCCTGTGTAGAGAATCGTGTTTTTTATGAACTTCCTGTTTTTGCAGTTTTTGATTTTCCTTTCCACTTGGTTCCCTTCAATGCTTTTTACCAACTCCAAATCACTTGTCACCTGCAATTATACACCATCAACAAAAATTAGGAATCCTGTGAAGAGAATCATGTTTTTCTAAATTTCTAGTTTTTTTAGTTTTTAGCTTTCCTTTCCACTTGATCCCCTTCACTCTTAACAACAACACTCCAGTCCAACTTTCTAAGGAAATAAAGAAATTTGTTTGAATTTTTTTAATGGATTTTCTGAATTTTTTTAGTATTTAACCCTAAATCAAGGTAAACACTTCACTTAGGGTTTCTTGTTTAGAGATCCATTGATCCTGTGTTTCTTGATTGGTTATACTCCTTTCTGCTTTGCTATCTAGTCAGTTTATGAGCAAAACTTCCCTAAGAAAAATGTGCTAAGAAGTGCAATTATCAATTCATGCAAAGATAAACTCAAACATTTTTCTTTTCAAGATGCAAATAAACCTTTTCTCAAGATTGTTGCTTTGCCTTGGCTAAACAAATGGATCTTATCTACTTGCATATAGCTACTTTACTTGACTTTCCTCAATGCAATCATGTCATCTATCCCAAGATCAACAATTTTGCTTGGTACTTGGTCAAGAAGCATTCTACAAATGCAAAGATAGACACATTTTACCTTATCTTCACCTATCTTGATTCAGTTTTTCACACACCTGCACTTTACTCTCAAAAATGATATGAGCAACTATCAATTTGCAAAAATTTCATCACTTCTTTATCTCAAAAGGTTATCTCTTGCTTCCTTTTCCCAAAAGACAAAAAAAGAAACCTACCTTTTCATGTTTCCTTTTCTTGATTAAAGAGTATTACCTTTTCAATGTGTTCAATACCATCAACAATGGAAGATCCAGCAAGGTCCAACTTCAATGAAGCTTTTGCTTTGCTTCCCTGGCAACGGTGCCAAAAAATGTTTGTGTTACCCTTTGGAGTTGTCCTCTCCAATAATTTTAGCATAAAGAATCAACAATACATCTTATATTTGTCAATCCGAGAAGTATACAAGAGACCACAGCCCCTTCTAGATGATGGAATCCAAAAAATAAGAGGAAAATGACTGGATTTTTGAGAAATGAAGAAGATGAAGAGCAATTTCTAGGGTTTTGATTATCTTGAGCGATACTATATCATTTCCAATGATCTTAGTGTCTAAAGTGTGTTATTTTCTTAGCAAAACACAGTTATGAAGTCAAATCTCAAAAATGATACCTGTAACCTTCAGACAAGACAATTGCGATTTTGTGAAAACTGACGATTTCCATCTCCAGTACTATTCTTCAACAATTTCTCACTCAACACATCAAGAATCACCTCTCTTCATACTCATTCATCAGAAATACATAATAGAAGCTTGAAAATTCCATGGATACACATAGAATAGACTCACAAATCAAAGAAAATCACATAAAAGGAAGAATCACGATTTTCTGCAAGAAACTCTTCTCATTACTTGGATAGCACAAAATACAATCAACCAACCCTCTCAAAATAGAGGAAATTATCTTTTATACATTTTCAAGTGTCCCTTTTCACACTTGAATTTTGGTCCTTTTCCTTTCTAGTCTAAAAATATGCTATCTAAGAGTTTCCAAAAATTCTAGAAAAATCACATATGATTCTAACTTACATGAGGAAGACTCTTCCTCATTTTTACATCATTTGCATAAATATTTCTACAATTTTTTTATCATTTTACAAATATTCCTCCTCAAAAAATGCTTCTTCTAATAGCTTGGTTGTCAAATTTGTTGATGATAGATGTATAGTTCATGATATCTCAAATGGCGATGTCATATTGCATTTGGCATTATATGTCTTGGGTTGTATAAGCTCATAGAGTATGCAAAATCTTTGAATGATTCAATATGTACAATTCAAGATTCTCTGGCTATCTCATATGCGAATCTTTGGCATGCATGCTTTGGTCATCTAAATTTTTCCAATTCGGTATGCCTGCAGAAATCTAAATAGGTGTTGTCTCTGCTGAAACTTGAGGCACCTTGTAAAATGTCTATGAAGGCTGTATTTTGAGAAAAATGCAATGTTCTTCCTGCCTAAAAGGTGGTTCAATTAGAGCTACTCATAAATTGCATCATCTTCATAGTGATGTATGTGGTTCTATGCAGACACCTTCTTCTAGGAACTACCTTTACTTTATGACTTTTATTGATGATTCCTCTAGGCACACATGGGTGTACCCATTGAAATCAAAGTTTGAAATGCGTATGTGCTTCAAACAATTTTCGATTATGGCTATAAATATGTGAGCTGTAAAATGGGCCTTGAGGGGGGGAATACATGTCTTCTGATTTTAATGCATTTCTGGCTGAGCATGGGATAAAACTATAGTGTACACTATTGTATACACCTCAACAAAATGGAGTTGCTAAAAGAAAGAATATTCTCTAAAGGAGATCATGAGGTGTATGGTCAAAAGTCAGGCTTTACCACGTAGCTTTTGGCTTGAGGCTGTTATGTGTGCAAAATTTGTACTTAACAGGTGTCCCCACCAAAGCACTACATTCTATCACTCCATATGAGGCTTGGCATGGTTGCAAGCCATTTGTTGCTCATCTGCATGTCTTTGGTTGTTTGGAATATGCATTAATGCTTGAACAACAATGCAAGAAATTGCATGATAAATAACTGAAATGTATTTTTGTTGGGTACAATTCTGGAAGCAAAGGCTATCATCTATGTAATCCACAAAGTAAATGCATTAAGTGAGCCGTGATGTTGTTTTTGTGGAAATTCAATTCAACCCTTACTTTCATGTATTTAAGTGGACAAGCAAGCACTCGTCCAAATAAGGCAATTTCTTAGCCTTTATTAGTCCCATACAATGATGGAGATCATTCCATTTCTAATGCAAATTTACATGATGCACTTATTGATGAGACTGCTGATATAGAGGAGGCAAAAAACATGCCTAAATGGTTGGTGCAGACTTTGAGAGATAGCAAATTAGATGCACCTCTATCATATTGTACTTATTTAGGCTCTTATAGTGCTTTCTTTGCATCCGATTTATATGCAATGGTTGGCTCTAGTCTTTGTAATGAGAACTAGCCTATTTCCTTTGATGAAGCACAAAATTCAAAAAATCGGATGGCTGCTATGCAATCAAAACAAGATGCTATTATGAAGAATGGTAGTTGTTCTTGATGTGATTTGCCTCCTCCCAAAAAGGCTATTGTTACTAAATGGGTATACAAGCTAAAATGTAAGCCTGATGGAATAGTTGACAAGTATAGGGCTAGGCTTGTTGCAAAAGGTTATGCTCAAGAAAGAGGCATTGATTTTAATGAGACCTTTGCACCCACATGTCGAATGACAACCATGCATAGCATCTATGCACTTTGTAGCCCATCGTGGTTGGAATGTGCATCTATTGGACATTAAAGATTGATTTCTCAATGGTGAATTACATGAAGAATTCTAGGTACTCCAACCCCATGGTTTTGTGTATAAAGGGCATGAAAACAAAGTGTGCAAGTTGAAAAAGTCATTATATGGTTTGAAGCAAGAATCACATGCTTGGTATGAGAAGATACATGCCTACTTGATTGCACGTGGTTTTGAGAATAGTCCAACTAAGAGCACCTTATATGTTAAGCATGTAGATGATGTACTTGTTGATATATTTTGGTAGTGATGTGTGTGAACATACCTTTTTCCCTCTTTAAGAGGTATTTTCACCTCACCTTTTATATACACCTATAACTCTAACGAGTCTTTTATCTTTCTACATTCAAATGATAATACATTCAGTATTGTGTGTTGTGCTCCAAGCTCCTTTTTCTTCCTTGTGCTTTGCGTGTGCTTTTGGAGACCTCAAACTCCAATGATTAGTATTAGGGATGATCATCGCTTCACCTAGGGCATCATTCACCCCCCTCGAGTCATAGTCTCATAATCACATGAAATTTGGTGAGCATACTTAGGGTGATTATGAGTTCAAAAAATATTCAGTTTAAGGTGTAGAAATTTTGATCTGAGCTCATTTTAGCCTTCGAACGCATTCTTGTAGTGCTTGTGCAACAATTTTGTCCTTTTGAGCCAAACATGTATATAGGTCTTGGTTTGCTAATACAAGTGCTCGAAGTCTACTATAGGTTTAGCAAAGCTCGACAGGGTAGTTCTGTTCAACTTTTTGAGATACATTCATTTTTTAGCATCAAGGTATGTTAATCAAAGAGAAAGAGAGGCAAAAAAGTTTGTGTTTGTGAGTTTCTATTCTTTTCATGATTCTCTGGATGACACGCAGGCATTAGTGCTTGATTTAGAAGTTGTGGCCAAAACTCTTAGAAAATTGTGAATTTCTGGAAAAAAATCACAACTTTTTTGAAAATTCAAAATTTTTTGAATTTCACGATTCTTTTGTTCCCACCTAAAATCACAAAAAATCATGAATTTTTGGTTTCTAATTGTGAGAAAATCGCAAATTTTTCGTTCTCTAAGTGTGGAAAAAATAGTAAGTTCCTAGTTTTCTAAGCATGAAAAATTCGTGACTTTTTGGTTTTCTAAATGTGAGAAAATCGCAATTTTTTGGGCTCCAATTTTTGAGAAAATCACGAATCTTTGCCATCTAGTTTTTTAAAAAATCATGACTTTTTGGCAATGAAGCTTTGAGAAAGTTGTGACTTTTTGACCTTTGGGCTCTCAAGAAATTGTGAATTTTTGGTAGGATTTGAAGAGAAGAAAATCATGACTTTCTGCCATCTAATTTGTGAGAAAAATTGTGAATATCTACCATCACAATTTTGAGAAATTCGTGAAATTTTGAAAGGGAACTTTTGAGAGATTCACGAGTTTCTGCACTCCAATTGTTGAGAAATTCATGGATTTTTGGAATTCAATTTTTGAGAAAATCTTGACTTTTTGGTAAGGCTACTTTTGAGGAAATCGTGACTTTTTGGTATGGCTACTTTTGAGGAGATCTTTGCCATCAAGATTTTGAGAAATTAACGACTTTTTGGAAACTAACTTTTGAGAAAATCACAACTTTCTGGTCCTCCAATTGTATGACTTTTTGACAGAAGCAAAGAGAAAGAAATCGTGACTTTGTGGATAATTTTTGGGCACCACATCACGACTTTTTGGCTTTTGTCCTTCGTAAAATCGTGACTTTCTCGTTGTATGAGTCTCAAAAAATCATGATTCTCTAACAAATCCTGTTTATCTGTTTTGACCCCAGGGAGCCTGATTTGACATAACTATTTCATCCAAAATCCATTTTTTGAGCTCTAGGGTGCGTTGGGAAGCTCGTTTCAAATCCCACAAGTTGTTCTTCAAATGGGATTAGGAAGCCAAGGGGAGTCCAAAGGATATTGAGCAATACAAAGAGGGAAAATGGGTCATTAAAAATTCTTGAATCAAACTGTCTGTCAAATAAATTAGAGTTAAGCTTGATCTAAACTTGGAACATTTATAGGTCCATTGAGAGCCATTCAAGGGTGTCAAAGCAAGGGAACAAGTGTGCTACAAGCTTGGGAACATGTATCCTAAGCATTTAAGTGCGATCAAGGGAGAAGCGACTTGAGGTTGGAATCATTCTTAACCCTCTCAGTCGTTTTTTATATTAAGCTAAATATGACTAGTGATATTGATTAATTAAGGTGATGATAAGCATGACATAAGTACAAAAAACCCTAATTACTCAAGTTCAATCATAAGTTAAGATACTGTTGCAAGAAACCCTAAAGGAAAAGGACTTAAGTGGATCAATCACATCTCAAAGTGCGATAAAACTCAAGTATTCTAACGAGGATATTTGTTAGCCAAGATTACACTTGAGAAATCTATAAAAGAACAAGTAATTGATTCAAAAGAGCAGTGCAACACTATTGTACTTGAGAATAGAACTACCCTAATGAGTTCTACTAAACCTATAGTAGACTTTGAGACGCTTATAGAGACTGTGACAAGAGGGGTGTCGATGATGCCCTAGATGAAGCGGCGACCTTCTTTGACACCAATTGTTGGAGTTTGAGGTCTATGGAAGCACGTGAACAACACAAGGAAGAAGAAGAAGCTTGGAGCACAACAGACGATACTGAATGTATTGCCACTAGAATGTACAAGGATAAGTAACCCATTAGGGCTATAGGCATATATACAAGCCGGGGGGAAAAAACCTCCTAAAGAGGGAAAAAAGTGCCCCAACAGTCTTAGTCTGTTCATGCACATCACTATCTAAATATATCAATAGTGATGTCTGTGATCCTACGCAGACACCTTCTTTCGGGAACTACTTTTACTTTATGACTTTTATTGATGATTTCTCTAGGCACGCATGGGTGTACCCATTGAAATCAAAGTTTGACATGTATGTGCTTCAAACAATTTTTGTTTATGGCTATAAATATGCCAATTGTAACATGTCTTTTGATTTTAATGCATTTTTGGTTGAGCATGGGATAAAACGATAGTGTACATTATTGTATACACCTCAAAAAAATGAAGTTCCTAAAAGAAAGAATATTCTCTAATGGAGATGGTGAGCTGTATGGTCAAAATTTAGGCTTTACCACATAGTTTTTGGCTTGAGGCAATTATGTGTGCAACATTTGTACTTCATAGTGTTGGTGCAAACAAGCCATAACACTTGGCTTTGTTGTGTACCTTTGAAGACCCAACTTAAAGCTTGGACTATTGAACCCTTGGAAAGCATAAAAGATTGAACCCTTGGATGATACATTCACAAGAGTCAATAATCATGTGAACCTAGTCTTAGTGATTCTTACTTTTATCTCATGTAAAAGTCTATATGACTTTAACCACTCATGTAATCACACCTAACAGAGGAAGTCGTGGAAAATTTGATTGATTGAGTAGGTGAATGATTGAGAGAATATCTCATTCACTTTTAGGTACATGATTCAAGGAGATTGACATAGATTTGAAATTCAAAATTTTACTCAATCTCTATAAAAGCTACAAGTCAAAAGTCGCGGGTATCCTTCACTCCTCCCGAGGCAATTCTGAGTAAATCATTGAGTGTGTGAGAGCTACTACATAGCCTACACCTCTGAGTACCATTGGGCATCACATTACATGCCAATGGGAATGTACAATCATTAGATTTAATCAATATACATATATTCATAGTCTCTGTTTTCTCTGAGTGACTACCTCCAACTCTGTCAACTTCAACAGAGCATATCTCAAAATCTACTGAACCAAATTTGATGATCAAGGACTCATTGGAACCAGCTCAAAGCATTCTACAACACTACAAAGTTTCAAGTCAATCTATTCAGCCAATTGGGAGAAATCGCTGTCGAAGTGATCACTGGTATATTTCTGTGTGATTCCTAAAAAATCGGGGGTATCCCTGAGTTTGCTAAACATCATGCTCAGTGTATAGTTTATCATTTGGAGTGATTTAACTTGCTAATAGTAGCTTGTTAAGTTAATTTAATACTCCCAGAAGGAATTAGACCAATTGTAAGTGTGCTGGACACACTGAGCTTAGGACTGAGCAAGTGTCATTACAGAAATAGCAAGTTTTTGGACTTATGAAGGTTCAAACTTATCTGTTTTGATTTGATCATTACTCAATCACTTTGTAAAGTACATATATAGTTTCTTGGTGTCATTCGGAAGCTCAAGGAGTCTCCAAACCAAATCTGAAGAGAAAAGAGGGCAGGTGTGAAGCAGGTTTAGCAGCACCAACTTGATCTTCTGATTGTACCCAGCCATCTCATCCAACAGTGGTATCAGAGCAAACAAGGTAATCATGGGTGATGGTTTCCCTTCCTTTATTGACAAATTGGATAGAAATAACTACCAGGCATGGTCATTAAGAATGAAGACTTATCTACAAGGGAGAAGCTTGTATGGATACATATCAGGAGATGAGGAGTTGCCCTCATTCAAAACCAGAGGCCTACCTACAAAGGATGAGCATGAGAGACTTAATCAATGGTGTGCTAAAGATGCTTTAGCAAGGTCATATCTTCTAAACTCTATCTCTGATTTCCTTCTACCTCATGTTAGGAACTGTAAGACTTCCCAAGAGACTTGGGAGACCTTGTCAACATACTTCTCATCAAGCACAAGGGCCAGAAAGAATCAGCTATGGATTGAGTTTACAACTCTTAGGAAACAATCAAAACAATGTGTTTCAGATTTTGTCACCAAAGTCAAAGATATAGCAGATCAACTTGCAAGTGTTGGAGAAGAGATTGAAGAAGAGCAAATAGTCAGACAAGTGATCAATGGACTCAAAGCAGATGACAAGTGGGAGAGCTTTACCACTGCAATGGACTTGTACATGGACATTCAAGCACCTGATCTAACAACTCTGATTGGACAACTATTTACACATGAAGCAAAGATCACAAAGAATGGAGAGCAATCAAAAGGTAACAATCCCTCTGCCCTATATACAGATAAGAAGTCTAAAGATAAGGGTAAAAGCAAAAAGGTTGATGATGAAGGATCCACCTCTCAAGCAAACTATGCAGGGAGAGGTAGATCATCTAGAGGTAGGGGCAGAGGAGGTAAGTCAGGTAGGGGGAGACCCTATAATCAATCTCCATGCAATATTTGTGGCTTGTCTAACCATACTACAGATGAATGCTACAAGAACTACAAGAATCAAAGAGGAAGAGGTCACCAAAGAGGAGGATACTCCCAAGGCAGAGGCAGATTCAATCAATCTCAAGGCTACCATGGCTACAACAATAATTACAATAACAATTACAATAATGGCTACAATCACAATGGCAATTATCAAGGAGGATACAGGAACAGAAAGGATTACAATAATTATGCAGAGGATCAAGATGATTCCTTGTTGATTATGAACATGACATCTAAATCAGGTATCAATGATGATCATTTGTTCTATATTGATTCAGGTTGCTCTAACCATGTAGCTGGGAATGTTGCCCTACTCTCTGATTTGGAAGAACCTAAAGGTAAGCACCAAGTGCAGACAGGTGATGACTCTAAACACTCAGTGGTTAAAGTAGGTAATGTCAAAACTAGTGATGGTAATCAGAATTTGCTAAGCAGAGTATTGTATGTCCCAACAATCACCAAGAATCTGATGAGTGTAGGTCAGATTGTTGAAAAAGGTCTACAGGTCAGGTTCACTCAACATGGTGCATATGTAGAGGATCCAAGGCATGGATTCAGAAGGATAGCCAAGGGAGAGAAGTCAGGTAGATTGTTTACCTTTGAACTTGAGGATACTAAAAGTATTGCCTTGTACAACTATAGGGACCAAACCCTATCAGAATTGGAGATGTGGCACAAGAGATTGGGTCACATTGGAGAGAGAACCATAAAGCAAATGAGCAGAGATCAATGTGTGCTTGGGATACCTAATGTATCCAAGCAACACATGATATACAAGTGTGGGGCTTGTCAATTTGGTAAGTCACACAGGTTGCCATATACCAAGAAAGGATTTATGCATGAAGATTACTTGGAATTGGTACATACAGATGTGTGGGGACCAAGCAAGGAGCCATCCATATCTGGATCAAGGTACTATGTATCTTTTATAGATGATTATAGCAGATGGACTGTCTTGTACTTCATGAAACATAAAGATGAAGTATTTAATTGCTTCAAAAGGTATCTTGCATTAGTAGAGAATCAAACAGGTAGACATTTGAAGAGGTTAAGGTCTGATGGTGGTGGAGAATATTTCTCCAATGACTTTGAAGAGTTCTTGTAGGAAAGAGGCATCAAGAGGGAGATTACCACAAGGTACTCACCTGAACAAAATGGGGTAGCTGAAAGAAGAAATAGACTCATTGTGGAGACAGCTAGGTCTATGCTTAATGAGAAGAAACTACCAAATTATCTTTGGGCAGAGAGTGTATCTACTGCCACATACTTGATCAACAGGTTGCCATCAAAGACACTTGATGGAATGACACCCTATGAGGCTTGGCATGGTAAGAGACCTTCTCTGGATCATTGCAAAATCTTTGGGTGTGTTGCATATGTGCATATTCCCTCACAGGTAAGGGGAAAGCTAGACCCTAAGGCTGAGAAGTGTATCTTTATTGGTTATGATTTGAATCAGAAAGGATACAGGTTCTATAACCCCTCAAATAAAGGCTTCAAGGTAAGCAGAGATGTAATCTTTGATGAAAATGATTCATGGTATGATAATGAGTGTAGGAAAGTTAGCCTACCTTATGATATGGAAGAAGACTTTCCAAAGCTTGTCAGGCAAGAACCAACTCAGAATGAGGACACAAGCTCAGATGATGAAGACACCATCAACATTGAAGAGTTCAAAGCTTGGAAATCAAAAGGGAAGATGAAGATGAAGCAACTTGAAGACAATCCAGAATCCTCAACTCAAGCTATGAGGAGATCTTCAAGGGAAAAGAAGAAACCTATTAGGTATGGATATGATACTTCACTTGTAACCAAGCACTCTGTATATCTTGCAAAGGATATCTTAAGTGAAGAACCAGGTACATTTGAGGAAGCTATTACTAAACCAGAATGGAAGGAAGCAATGGATGAAGAAATGGAGGCTCTCAAGGAGAGTGATACTTGGGACTTGGTACCCAAGAAGGACTCCATGAAGGTGATTGGATCCAGATGGATCTACAAACTCAAAAGGAACTCAGATGGTTCAATAAGCAGGTACAAAGCTAGGTTGGTGGCCAAGGGTTTTGCACAAACCCATGGCATTGATTATGAGGAGACATTTTCTCCTGTGGCAAAGATGCCAACTATCAGAATTATGGTGAGTGTAGCTGCATCCAAAAATTGGAACATGTACCAATTGGATGTGAAGAATGCATTCTTGAATGGATGGATATCTGAAGAGGTCTACATGTCACAACCACCTGGCTATGAGGATCCCAATAAGGTAAATCATGTTTGCAAATTGAAGAAAGCTCTGTATGGATTGAAGCAGGCACCTAGAGCATGGAACTATAGGTTGACAACCTATCTCTTGGATCAAGGATTTGTGATGAGTAAAGCAGATACTTCATTGTTTATAAAGAAGAACAATTCAGAGGTAATATACTTGTGTGTCTATGTTGATGACATCATTATTACAGGAAATGATGTTCAAGGAATTAGACACATCAAAGGTCAAATAATGAAGGAATTCAAGATCAATGATCTTGGATTATTGAAGTACTTCCTAGGACTTGAATTGGTCTACACAAATTCAGGTATATACATTACTCAGAAGAAGTACATTCAGGACATGGTCAAGAAGTTTAATTTGCAGGAAGCTAAAGTCTCAAACATTCCTATGGAGGTCAACCACAAACTCAGTGCACATGAAGGAGAAGAACTCAAGGATATTACAGGTTACCAAAGTTTGGTAGGTAGTCTCAATTATGCTACCTTAACTAGGATTGATATCTCATATGGTGTTAGTGTACTTAGCCAATTTATGCATAAGCCAAGAGTACCACATTTGGAGGCAGCCAAGAAGATAGTAAAGTACCTAAAGGGAACACAAAATCATGGTTTGTATTATCCATATTCATCAGACATTGATATCAAGGTATACTCAGATGCAGATTGGGCAGGTTGCAAGGATGACAGGAGGAGTACATCTGGTTACATATGCTTTGCAGGTGATAAACCAATTTCTTGGTCATCCAAGAAACAACCCACAGTGGCTCTATCATCTACTGAGGCAGAGTACAGAGGGCTAGCCAATGCCACTCAAGAATCAATATGGTTAAAGTTACTCTATTCAGAATTGGGCCTATACACAAGGCCACCTATCATATTTGGTGATAACACAAGTTCACTTCATTTAGCTGCTAATCCTGTGTATCATGCTAGGACAAAACACATAGAGGTTCATTACCACTATGTGAGGGAGAAATTACTGAGCAAAGAAATTCAATTATCATATGTGTCCACTAATATTCAATGTGCAGATTTGCTTACAAAAGCTTTGGATGGAAGCAAGCTATGCAGGTTTAAATCCATGATTGGATTACAGGATATCATTGAAGACTAAAGATGAAGACTCAAGCAAGTGTTTGGCTTGAGGGGGAGCTGTTGGTGCAAACAAGCCATAACACTTGGCTTTGTTGTGTACCTTTGAAGACCCAACTTAAAGCTTGGACTATTGAACCCTTGGAAAGCATAAAAGATTGAACCCTTGGATGATACATTCACAAGAGTCAATAATCATGTGAACCTAGTCTTAGTGATTCTTACTTTTATCTCATGTAAAAGTCTATATGACTTTAACCACTCATGTAATCACACCTAACAGAGGAAGTCGTGGAAAATTTGATTGATTGAGTAGGTGAATGATTGAGAGAATATCTCATTCACTTTTAGGTACATGATTCAAGGAGATTGACATAGATTTGAAATTCAAAATTTTACTCAATCTCTATAAAAGCTACAAGTCAAAAGTCGCGGGTATCCTTCACTCCTCCCGAGGCAATTCTGAGTAAATCATTGAGTGTGTGAGAGCTACTACATAGCCTACACCTCTGAGTACCATTGGGCATCACATTACATGCCAATGGGAATGTACAATCATTAGATTTAATCAATATACATATATTCATAGTCTCTGTTTTCTCTGAGTGACTACCTCCAACTCTGTCAACTTCAACAGAGCATATCTCAAAATCTACTGAACCAAATTTGATGATCAAGGACTCATTGGAACCAGCTCAAAGCATTCTACAACACTACAAAGTTTCAAGTCAATCTATTCAGCCAATTGGGAGAAATCGCTGTCGAAGTGATCACTGGTATATTTCTGTGTGATTCCTAAAAAATCGGGGGTATCCCTGAGTTTGCTAAACATCATGCTCAGTGTATAGTTTATCATTTGAGTGATTTAACTTGCTAATAGTAGCTTGTTAAGTTAATTTAATACTCCCAGAAGGAATTAGACCAATTGTAAGTGTGCTGGACACACTGAGCTTAGGACTGAGCAGGTGTCATTACAGAAATAGCAAGTTTTTGGACTTATGAAGGTTCAAACTTATCTGTTTTGATTTGATCATTACTCAATCACTTTGTAAAGTACATATATAGTTTCTTGGTGTCATTTGGAAGCTCAAGGAGTCTCCAAACCAAATCTGAAGAGAAAAGAGGGCAGGTGTGAAGCAGGTTTAGCAGCACCAACTTGATCTTCTGATTGTACCCAACCATCTCATCCAACACATAGGTGTCCCACCAAAGCATTACAATCTATCACTCCATATGAGCCTTGGCATGGTTGCAAGCCATTTGTTGCTCATCTACATGTCTTTGGTTGTTTGGCATATGCATTAATGCTTGAAAAACAATGTAAGAAATTGGATGATAAAGAAGTGAAATGTATTTTTGTTGGGTAGAATTATGAAAGAAAAGGCTATCATCTATATCATCCACAAAGTAAACACATTTAAGTGAGCCATGATGTTTCTTTTGTGGAAAATGCAATTCAGCCCTTACTTTCATGTACCAAGGAGACTTTAGTTAGCTCTAGAGATGTGTATGAAACTTTTTTGCCTCTTTTTACAAGTGGGCAATCAAGCACTTGTCCAAATGAGGAAAATATCTTAGCCTTTATTAGTCCCATACGATGATGGAGATCATTCCATTTTTTATGCAAATTTACATGATGCACTTATTGATGAGAGTGTTGATATAGAGGAGGCAAAAACCATGCTTAAATGGCTGGTGGGGACTTTGAGAGATAGCAAATTAGATGCATCTCTATTATATTGTACTTATTTAGGCTCTTATAGTGCTTCCTTTGCATAATATTTGTACGCAATGGCTGGCTCTAGTCTTTATGATGAGAACGAGCCTATTTCTTTTGATGAAGCACAAAATTCAAAAAATTGGATGGCTGCTATACAATTAGAACATGATTCTGTTATGAAGATTGGTACTTGTTCTTTATGTGATTTGCCTCCTAGCAAAAAGACTATTTTCACTAAATGGGTATACAAGCTAAAACGTAAGCTTCATGGAATAGTTGACAAGTATAAGGCTAGGCTTGTTGCAAAAGGCTATGCTCAAGAGAGAGGCATTGATTTTAATGAGACCATTCTACCCACAGGTCAAATGACAACCTTCCATAGCATTTGTGCACTTGGAGCTCATCCTGGTTGGAATGTGCATCTATTGGACATTAAAGATTTATTTCTGAATGGTGAATTACATGAAGAATTTTAGGTATTCTAGCCCCATGGTTTTGTATAGAAAGGGCATGAAAACAAAGTGTGCAAGTTGAAAAAGGCATTATATGGTTTGATGCAAATTTGGTATGAGAAGATACATGCCTACTTGATTGCACATGGTTTTGAGAACAGTCCAACGGAGAGCACCTTATATGTTAAGCGTGTAGATAATGTGCTTGTTGATATATTTTGGTAGTGATGTGTGTGAACATACTTTTTTCCCTCTTCAAGAGGTATTTTCACCTCGGCTTTTATATACACCTATAACCCTAACATGTCACTTATCTTTGTACATTCAAATGGTAATACATTTAGTATTGTGTGTTGTCCTCCAAGCTTCTTTTTCTTCCTTGTGTTGTGCGTGTGCTTTTGGAGACCTCAAACTCCAACAATTGGTATCAAAGCAAGTTGTCACTTCGTCTAGGGCATCGTTGACACCCCTTGAGTCATAGTCTCATAATCGCATGAAATTTGGTGAGCATACTGAGGGTGATTAGGAGTTCAAAACATATTCACTTTAACATGTAGAAATTTTGATATGAGCTTGTTTTAGCTTTTGAACACATTATTGTAGTGTCTATGCAATAATTTTGTCCTCTTGAGCCAAACATATATATAGGTCTCAATTTGCTAGTACAAGTGCTGGAAGTCTACTACAGGTTAAGCAAAGCTCGATATGGTGGTTCTGTTCAACTTTTTGAGATACATTCATTTTTTAGCATCAAGGTATGTTAGTCAGTGGCCATGGATGAAAGTGATGATGTGTTCCGTATGTTGGTTGTCGACAACAAGTTGGATGGTACTAATTATACATTATGGGCATATATGATGCATCATGTATTGGTCACAAAATGATTGCGGAATATTGTGTAGGTGTTGAAAAACAACCTACTACACTGGAAAATACAATTATCAAAGGTGATGCAGATGACATTGAAGATGATGATCTTCAAATTCATGTTTGTGTTGTGGTTCTTATTACAACTACTATAGAGCAACTTTGTTGGGATGGTAGAAATGATAAGGCACATGCATTGACAACTTTGTCTATCAAACATGCCATTATCCCTCATATTATCTCTTGCAAAGCAACAAAGCATGCTTGGGATTCACTTACCACTTTGTACTAGGCAATAAATGAGGCTCAAGTCACTTACCTCTAGAAACCATTGGAGAATGAGCATATGAATGAAGGAGATTCTATGGAAATTTTTTTGACAAAGATCAAAGATTTGAAGGAGTAGTTGATATCTACAAATGAAGTCTTGTAAGATAGTTCACTTGTGCAGACCGTTCTTAATGGGCTTCCATATTCATATTGGATTTTTACGTCTATTCTTTGGTTGATGATGAAAGGAAATCCAAATCTTTTAATATTTGAGGATTTAGTTTGTTTTGTTGCACGAAGACTAGTCTAGATAGAATAGGTCCATTATGCATGTTGCATATCAAGCTTTCTTAACTAGTTAGAAGGGCAAAGGTAAATGGAGCTCATCTGCTAGTAAGAAAAAAGTTGCTAGTTTTGCACGATAAAAAAGGTAAGACAAAGATGAGAAAAAAATAGAAAAATAGAAAGAGTTATGCAAATATTGTAAAGGAAATAATCATGTCTTAAAGAGCTGTTCAGAATTGGCTGCAAAAGAGGCAAACGAAGAAAGAGGCTGGAATAGTTGTTGTAGAGGCCTCTACACCTAAACTTGAGCCTGCTAATCTTGTGTAAATTGAAGAATGGGTATTTACTACTATTTGAAGCTATGACCCATCTTCTCATGAATAGTGTATGCCTTCACTAGACTCAAATGAATTTTGATAGTGGGGCAACCAGGAATATCACCTCATAGCATAGTTTCTTCAGTTCACTTGAGCCTACCCCTATCGGCAATACTATCACATGCACATACAACTCCTATTTTCTTGTCATGGGAGCTGGTAAGATCATTATGATTACTCCTGATGGTAGTTATTTCACATTGTCAAGTTTTTTTGTTTATGCTAAGGATCAAGAAAAATCTATTATCAGTTTCAATATTAGCCAAGATTGGCTTCATTGTAAAATTTGTTGATGATAGGTGTACAATTCATGATCTCTCAAATGGTGATGTCATTATTGATTTTGAATTTTATATCATGAGCTGTATAAGCTCGTAGACTATGAAAAATGTGTGAATCATTCAACATGTGCAATTCAAGATTCTCAAGCTATCTTAGATGCAAAGCTTTGGCTTCGCAAACATGTTTACCAAGTGCCTTAAGTTTGGGCAGAGAGGACATCATTTTAGATTTATGTAGGCATAGAAAACTAGCAAAATTCAAATGACCAAAGCAAGCATGCCAAAGCTTTGCATCTAACATAGCCTAAGAATCATGTATTGCACATGCTGAATCATTTACAGATTTTTCATAGTCTATGAGCTTATACAGCCCATGACATAATATGCCAAAAGTAATAATGACATCGGCATTTGACAGATCATGAATTGTACATTTGTCATCAACAAATTTCACACCAAGGCAAGCTTGGCTAAAAGTGAAGCTGATAACAGATTCTTCTTGATCACTGACACAAATAAAACATCCGACAATGTAAAAGAACTACCATCAACAGAAGTCAGAATGATCATACCAACTACCATGATAGGATAAGAGGAAGAAACTGCCATGATAGGATAAGAGGAAGGCTTGAGTGAAGTGAAGAAACAGCTCTACAAGGTAATACGTTTGGTTGCCCCACTATCAAAGTACCAAACATCTGAGTTTATTGCAGACATACATTGTTCACGAGAAGATGACAATGGTAAATGCCCAATTTTTCATTCTACACAAGATTATCAGACTCTGTTTTGGGTGTAGAGGCCTCTACAACAACCATTATAGCCTCTTTCTTCCTTGCCTCTTTAGCAGCCAGTTTTGGACAAATCTTTATGACATGATCATTTCCTTTATAGTATTTGCAAAACAATTTCTGCTTTTCTATTTTTAACTCATCTCTGTCATCCTTCTTTGTCTCTGTAGAATTAGTAGATTTCTGCGTACTAGTAGAAGAGCTTCATTTACCTTTGCCCTTTTGACTAACTAGGAAATCTTGATCCGCAACACGCATAATGAACATGTTCTGCCTAGAATGATCTTCTTGCAATAGAACAGAGACTAACTCCTCAAATGTTGAGGCATTTGGATTGCCTTTCATCATCAAATGAAGAGTAGAAGCAAAACTCTGATATGAATCGAGAAGACCATTTAGAACAATCTGCAAAAGTGAACTACCCGGTAAGACTTCATCAGAAAAAATCAACTGTTCCTTTAAATCTTTGATCTTTGTAAGAAAATTGTCCATGGAATCTCCTTCATTCACCTGCTCACTCTCCAACTTTTTTTGGAGGTAAGCAACACGAGCCTCATTCCTTGCCTAGTATAAAGTGGTAAGTGTATCCCAAGCACCGTGAGCTGTTCTGTAAGATCTAATGTGAGGAATAATGGCACGTTTGACAGACAAGGCTATCAATGCATGTGTCTGAGCATGTTTGCCATCCGAACAAATTTGCTATGCAGTAGATGCAGCAGAAACTGTAGCACGAACAGGAACATGAAGAATATCATCATCTTCAACGTGATTTGCATCACCTTCAACAACTATGTTTGCAGGTGTAATAGGACGTTTTTCAACACCCTGCACAATATTCCACATTCCATTTGCAACCAATACATGATGTAGCATATAAGCCCATAATAGGTAATTGGTATCATCCGACTTATCCTCAACAACTAACATACGGAATACATAACTGGTTTCAGCCATGGCCACTAACTAAAATACCCTGATGCAAAAAAAATGACTTTATCTCAAAGAGTTGAACATAACTACCTTGTCAAGTTTTGTTAAACTTGTAACAGACTTTGAGACTCTTATATTGCCGAACTGAAACCTGTATATATTTGTGGCATAAAAAGATGAAATTGCCTGCACAAGCATTGCGATGGTGCATTTGGAGGCCAAAACAAGCTTAGATCACGATTTCGATACATGAAGCAAAGCAGTTTTGAACTTCTAATCACCCTCAGTATGCTCACCAAATTTCATGCAATTCTGAGACTCTGACAAGAGGGGTGTTGACGATGTCCTAGATGAAGCGGCGACCAGGTCTGATACCAATTGTTGGAGTTTGAGGTATTTGAAAGCACGTGAACATCACAAGGAAGAAGAAGAAGCTTGGAGCACAACACACAATAGTGAATGTATTACCACTAGAATATACAAAGACCCGTTAGAGTTATAGGTGTATATACAACCCGGGGACAAAAATCCTCCTGAAAAGGGAAAAAAGTGCCCCGGCAATCCTAGTGTGTTCACACACATCACTACCTAGATATATCAACATATGTGTATGCATGTGTATGTGGTTGTATGTGTGTGCATGTATGTGTATGTGTGTATGTCTGTATGTGTATATGTGTGCATGTGTGTATGCATGTGTATGTGTGTGTATGTGTATGTGTGTATGCATGTATGTGTATGTGTGTGCATGTGTGTATGTGCATGTATGTAGATGTGTGTGTATGTGTGTATGTGTGTATGTGTGTATGTGTATGTGAGTGTATGTGTGTGTTTATGTGTATCTGTGTGTGTATGTGTGTGTATATATATGTGTGTATATGTGTATGTTTGTGTTTGTTATGTATGCGTATGTATGTTTATGTGTGTGTATGTGTTTATGTGTATATGTGTGTATGCATGTGTATGCATGTGTATGTGTATGTGTGTGTATGTATATGTGTGTATACATATGTGTGTAGATATGTATGTGTATGTATGTGTGTATGTATGCATATGCATGTGTATGCACGTGTGTATATGCATGCATGTGAGTGTGTGTGTCTATGTGTGTGCATGTGTATGTGTATGTGTGTGTATGCATGTGTATGTATTTGTGTGTGTATATGTATGATTGTGTATGCATGTATATGTTGTTGGGGATGTAAGGGTCATGTGACCTTACCCCCATATTCATATATTACTCCTCTTCTCTCGCTCCTCCTCCATCTCCTCCTTACTCCTCTTGTTCTCAAAACTAAATCCCTTCATTGGTATAAGAGCTTACTTAATGCTTGTGTGCAAGAAGCTTCAATGGAAGCTTAGGTCACAAGAGGTGAATGTGTAGGTCGGAACCTCTTGACAATTGTTCAGTATTTTAGCCATACCTTGAGATAGAAAGCTCAGATTGGTGCGTTTTAAAGTTCTATGCATAGGTGAGACATGTTGGAGATAGATGTCTGCGGAAGCACGTGAACAGCACAAGGAAGGAGAAGAAGCTTGGAGCTCAACACACAATACTGAATGTATTACTAGAGAATGTACAAAGATAAGTAGCCCATTAGGGCAATAGGTGTATATACAAGCTAGGGGAAAAAAACCTCCTAAAGAGGGAAAAAAGCACCCCGGCGGTCCTAGTGTGTTCACACACATCACTACCTAAATATATCAACAAACCCCCCCTGGGAGTGATGCGGTGAACAAGGAGCTGGCACTCATGTATAAGGAAGTGCCAATCTATGTGGAAATCACTCCACAAAAGGAAGTAAGCCCAAAGCTTTGCAGAAAGCTTCAAACTTCTCCCTAGGCAAAGCCTTCGTGAAAAGGTCTGCAATGTTCTCCTGCGTGGGCACATATGCCAAGCTGATCTCCCCAGTAGGGAACCTCTCCTTGACATAGTGATAATGCACCTCAATGTGCTTAGTGCGAGCATGGAACATAGGGTTCCTCACAACTGCCAATGCCCTCTAACTGTCAGTGAAGATAGTGGCGGCAGAAGACTGATCAACACCCAAATCAGCCATAAGGCGTCTGAGCCACACACACTCAACAGTAGCTGTGAAAGCTGCCCTATACTCAGCCTCACAACTGGAAGTGGCCACAGTAGGCTCCTTCTTGCACAACCAAGATATACATGAGCTACCAAGCATGAAGCAAAAGCCATTAGTGGACACACGAGTGTCATATCAACCAACCCAATCAAAGTCAGAAAAAGCATGCAAATCTGGCGGTAGTGATCCCCCCTTGGGATAAAACAACCCAAGTAGCCGAGTACCACTCAAGTAGCGAAAGATGCGCTTAACCGCCTGTCAATGCTTGACTCCTGGGCAATGCATAAACCTGCTCATCTGTGAGACAACAAACTGAATATCTAGCCGAGTAATGCATAAGTAAATCAAGCATCAAATAGCTTGCTGATAGAGAACAACATCAAATGCATCTCCAGCATCATGAAGACTCAATCGTAAACCTGTCTCCATAGGAGTGGCTATAGGCTTACAATCTTCAAGGCCAAAATGCTGCAATAATGTGTCAATATATTTCGTTTGACACAAAGCCATTCCAGCATCAACATGCATAAAATGAATGCCCAAATAATGATGCAAATGCCCCAAAACAGACATCTCAAATGAGGCATGCAAATCAGCCTTAAAATCGGCAATATGCTTCTCAATAGGACCAGTGAGCAGCATGTCGTCAACATAGACAACAATGATCAGAAGCACATCATTAGCACGCTTAACATATAAGGTGCTTTTAGTTGGACTGTTCTCAAAACCATGTGCAACCAGATAGGCATGTATCTTCTCATACCAAGCACGTGGTGCTTGCTTTAAACCATATAATGCCTTCTTTAACCTACACACCTGGTTTTCATGCCCTTTCTGCACAAAGCCACAGGGCTGAAAAACATACACTTCTTCATGCAAGTCACCATTCAGAAATGCTGTTTTAATGTCCAACTGATGTATATTCCAACCATGATGGGCTGCAAGTGCACAAATGCTCCGAACAGTAGTCATACGACATGTGCGTGCAAAGGTCTCATCAAAATCAATGCCTCTTTCCTGCGCATAACCCTTTACAACAAGCCTAGCCTTATACCTGTCAACTGTTCCATCATGTTTATGATTCAGCTTGTATACCCACTTGGTGCCAATGGCCTTCTTGCCAGGAGCCAAGTCACATAAAGACCAAGTACCATTCTTCATTATAGCATCATATTCAGATTGCATAGCAGCCATCCAATTTTTTGAATTTTGTGCTTCATCAAACGAAACAGGCTCATTCTCATCACAGAGACTAGATGCAGCCATAGCATAGCAATTTGATGTAAAAGAGGCACTATGAGAGCTTGAACGAGTACAATATGATAGAGGTGCATCTAATTTGCTATCACGCAAGGTCTGCACCAGCCATTTTGGCATAGTTCTTGCCTGCTCAATATCAGCTCTCTCATCAATAAGTGCATCATGTACATCTACATCAGAAATGGAATTATCTGCATCATCACATGAAACCTGCAAAGGCTGAGAAGTTGCCTCATTAGGACCAGCACTAGATTGTCCACCTATAAAAAGAGGCAGCAAAGTATCATACATGTCTTTGGAGCTAACAAATGTCTCCTTAGTACATGAAAGCAATGGCTGAATAGCATCTTCCACAAAGACAACATCATGGCTAACCAGAATGCGTTTAGTCTGTGGATGATACAGACGATAGCCTTTACTTTCAGAACTGTTCCCAACAAAAATACATTTTACTGCTTTATCATCCAATTTCTGCGATGTTGTTCAGGCACTAATGCATATGCCAAACAACCAAAAACACGTAGATGAGAAACAGATGGATTGCGATCATGCCAAGCCTCATATGGAGTGATAGACGCAGCGCTTTAGTGGGACACCTGTTAAGTACATATGCTGCACACATGACAGCCTCAAGCCAGAAACTATGTGGTAAAGCCTGACTTTTGACCATACACCTCGCCATCTCCATGAGTGACCTGTTCTTTTGTTTAGCAACTCCATTCTGTTGAGGTGTATACGACACTGTACACTGGCGTTTTATCCCACGTTCAGCCAGAAATGCATTAAAATCAGAAGACATATATTCCCCACCTCGATCAGAACGAAGGGTGCCCATTTTACATGCTGACAGATTTTCAACCAAAACAAAAACTGTTTGAAGCACATGAATACTTTGGACTTTGCCTTCAATGGATATACTCATGCATGCCTGGAAAAATCATCGATGAAAGTCACGAAGTAAAGATAATTCCCAAAAGAAGGTGTCTGCATAGGACCATAGACATCACTATGTACAAGCTACAATTTCTGGGTAGCCCGAACTGAACCATCTTTTGGAAAGGATGAATGCTGCATTTTGCCCAAAATATAGCCTTCACAGACATGTTTTCCAGGTGCCTCAAGTTTGGGCAAAGAGGACACCATTTCAGATTTTTGCAGGCGTAGCAAACTAGCAAATTCAGATGACCAAAGCGTGCATGCCAAAGGTTTGCATCTGACATAGCCTGAGAATCATTTACTACACATGCCAAATCATTTACAAATCTTTCATAGTCTATGAGCTTATACAACCCACAACATAAAATGCCAGAAGCAATAATCACATCGCCATTTGATATATCTTGAACTGTACACCTGTCATCAACAAATTTCACAACCAAGCCAATCTTGGCTAATGTAGAAACTGATAACAGGTTCTTCTTGATCCTTGGCACAAATAAAGCATCTGACAAGGTGAAAGAACTACCATCAAGAGTAGTCAAAATGATCTTACCAACTCCCATAACAGGATAAGAGGAGTTGTTGGCGCATGTAACAGTATTCCCTGTAGGGGCAAGCTCAAGTGAAGAGAAGAAACTGTGCTGCGAGGTAATATGTTTGGTCGCCCCACTGTCAAAATACCAAACATCTGAGTCTATGTAGACATGCACTGCTCATGAGAAGATGGGTCAAAACTGTAGACAGTAGTGAACGCCCATTCTTCTTCCTGCACAAGATTAGCAGACTCCGTTTTTGGTGTAGAGGCTTCTGCAACAACCATTCCAGCCTCTTTCTTCTTTGCCTCTTTAGCAGCCAGTTTTGGATAGTTCTTTATGATATGATCATTCCCTTTACCGTACTTAAAAACAATTTTTGCTTTTCTAATTTCTTCTCATCTTTATCTTCCTTCTTCGAATATGCAGAATTAGCAGATTTTTGCTTACTAGTTGAAGAGCTCCATTTTCCTTTGCCCTTCTGACTAGGCAGGAAAGCTTGATCTGCAACTCGCATAATGGACCTGTTCTGCCTGGACTGATCTTCCTGCAACAGAACAAAGACTAACTCCTCAAATGATAAGGCATTCGGACTGCCTTTCATCATCAATCGAAGAGTAGAAGCAAAACTCTGATATGAATAAGGAAGACCATTCAGAACGGTTTGCACAAGTGAGCTATCTGGTATAACCTAATGAGCAGAAATCAAATGTTCCTTCCAATCTTTGATCTTCGTTAGGAAACTGTCCATAGAATCACCTTCATTCATGTGCTCACTCTCCAACTATTTTCGGAGGTAAGCAATACGAGCCTCATTCCTAGCTTGGTACAATGTGGTAAGTGTGTCCCAAGCATCCTTAGCTGTTTTGCAAGAGCGAATGTGAGGAATAATGGCACGTTTGACAGACAAAGCTATCAATGCATGTGCCTGGGCATCTCTGCCATCCCAACGAATCTGCTCTGGAGTAGGTGCAGTAGAAACCGTAGTACGAACAAGAATATGCAGAATATCATCATCTTCGACACCTTTTGCATCAGCTTCAGTACCTGCAGTTGTAACAGTTGCAGGTGTGATAGGATGTTTTTCGACACCTTGCACAATGTTCCACAGTCCTTTTGCAACCAACACATGTCGCATCATATAAGCCCATAACGGGTAGTTGGTACCATCCAACTTATCCTCAATAGCCAATATACGGAATACATCACTACTTTCAGCCATGGCCGGTGACTAAAATACCTTGATGCAAAAAATCGACTGTATCTCAAAAAGTTAAACGGAACTGCCCAGACGAGTTCTGCTAGACCTGTAGCAGACTTTGAGACACTTAAACTGGCGAATAGAAACTGGTATATACCTTATGGCACAAAAAGATGAAATAGCCTGCACAAGCGCTACATTCTGAGACTGCAAACGGAGGAGTGTCGACGACGTCCTAGATGAAGCAACGACTGGCTCTGATACCAATTGTTGGAGATAGACGTTTGCGGAAGCACGCGAACAACACAAGGAAGGAGAAGAAGCTTGGAGCTCAACACACAATACTGAATGTATTACTAGAGAATGTACATAGATAAGTAGCCCATTAGGGCAATAGGCGTATATACAAGCCGGGGGAAAAAAACCTCCTAAAGAGGGAAAAAAGTGCCCCGGCGGTCTTAGTGTGTTCACACACATCACTACCTAAATATATCAACAAGACAAAGGACTACAAATTTGCAAAAGCATGAAGAACCTGATTCGGACTTCTAAATTGCCAAAAATTCAGAAAATAGAGACTGATGTAGAAGACGAATCTACAATCACTTGGACAATAGGTTAGTGTTTGGGTTGTAACTTGAGTTTAACAAGTCCAGTTCAAACGATTCAACTTGGTGCGTGTATCTTGGAAAACAAATTACAATTCTGAGAAGAATACAACTCTAGATTCTGAGTGGTAGGTCACTGAAAATGCAGATTATAAAGCAATAGTACTGCATGTGAGGGTGAAATGATAGTATATGCTTGTTTTGTGATCTTGAGCTACACACCTCCGATTGAGGATTTCTATATATTGTTATGTAGCTAAGAAAAATTTCTTGAAGTCTGCTGTAGAGTAAAAGTTCAAATTTAGAGGTTATCATCCGTAAAACATCAAAATACAGAGCATCATATTTTCACCATAAGAACCGTAATTGCTTTTGGACGTTCATTTCGTTGTGGAACTTCTTCTTTGAGAGATTTTTGGAGTGTGAGCTCTTATTTTTAGAGTTTTAGAGCATTATCCATGTATGATCACTATGGTGGCTCCTCCATATGAGAGTAGAGCATGCTTTTGTCACATGTTTGGCATGTGAGATGACGTTGTGGTATAGTTTTTTTGAGCTTCATGTCATCATGAGTCTGATCATAGCATTGTGAGTGGATGTATAATGGCATTGTGGTCTCTATCTCATTTATGCAACTTGGATACGACTTAGCTTTCCGGTTGCACACATTTTATGAGAGTTGATTTTGGATCTTGGTTAGTGCTTCTATTCTTGTTTTTATGCAGGCACATGATCCAAATCGGATCCTAAGTTGCACATTCATTTGTCATCTTGATTGGCTATTATTTTAGAATATGATCATTGCTTTCATATCTTATTTGCTAGTGTGATTCTTGGCCTATGTGGATGGTGATTCCTGCATGGTTATTTTGGTTCAGAGTCCACTTTACAAAGGAGATGCTGCCAAAATTCTATTGGCTTTTATGCCAGAAAAATACTCTAGTAGATCCTTTATGCTTGTGTGATAGCTTTGGATTATTGCTTATCTCCATTTACTTGGACTTGGCCACAGGTTATTCGTGATAGATTAGACCATCCTGCAAGATTCATTCTTGAGTGGGAAGTGTATCACCATATCCTCCTCTAGAACCTCCTCCTGCAAAACACGACCTCCAACCTAACCCAAACAAAAAAGATGGGCCAGCACCTGTATGGTGTTATGGTGTCAAATGCTGGCACACATGTTGACTACTAGAGCCACTAGGGGATGGCTGAGAAGACAGCTACAACAGACTAATAAAGCAAGAAGTACTACCAAAGGGAGTACTATCGATGGGAGTAGTCACACGAGAGACCCAATACTATGATGCAATAGCTTAATAAGCAAAAGGTGCTCGATATATGAATTATAGAAATTGCTCCTCTATCATGGAATCTAGACTGAGTGGTGGACTATCTCCCATCATGCTCTACAATAAATTACTCAAATAATTAGCATACAGATAATAACAGTAATACAAAAAAATAGTAGTCTACAAAAGAAACATAATATAATTAGAAAAGCATCAAACTAAGAATTCATTTCATTGTAAACACAATAAGTATGTACAATTGCTTGCTTCATAAGTCCTCTATTCTAGCATCCTCTTGGAGATCTAACATGAAGAGCATATCCATCTCCACATAAGTAATTTTCAATGTTTGAGAGTGTTACCTCCCAATCACACCCCTTCGTGAGTTCGATAGCTTCTTTAGAGATATCCTTACCCACTGTCTTTGCTTATGAAACAACTACATATAACCATTTGCTCGTTGGAAAGGCTGGAAGAGGTCGAAGACTTTCTGGAAGAGGCAGAGAGTGAGTGGAGCTATTCTTTCGAAACTAGGCTCTTTCCTGTGCGTTTTCCTCAGCAATCTCATACCTCTTCAACCACTTCTTCATGGGCTCCGAGTTAATGATGCAAAACTTCATTGTATTCTCTTTGAAAACGACATTCATTTTTCTTTGGATCCCTTGACCTTGGGACTCATTGCCTATGAGAGGAACATCTTCATCATCGCTCCATAAGCAAGGCATTTTTGGATCGGACATGCCTAGAAAATCTATTATGAATAGCAAAGAATCTTGTACAAGCCATCCATCTACCATGATGCAATCTGTACATGCTCTCTAAAGAAAAAACCCTTTTAGGGTTTTCATGAATTGCTCTAAGAAGAACATCCATCAACTATGGATAGTTCCTGCTACTGCAACTTCTCAACCACATGAACCAATAAATGAAGTTAAATGGTGAGAATGCTTGTGGGAGAGTACTTTTCAACCATATAGAAAGCCTCTATTGTAAGTGTTGGTGCAAACAAGCCTTAACACTTGGCCTTGTCTTGTACCTTGAAGAGCATGGGATACCTATCTTAAAGGTGTTACAAAAGTTCTTGGAGTAACTCACTTGAAGGAAGACCATAGGAACACATGCCTATGTTTTATTATCTTTTATCCAATGTAAAAGTCAATATGACTTAACTCACTTCTTGTAATCTCACCCACCTTCAAAAGTCGTGGAATTTGAAAGGTATGAATGGAGAGAATATCTCCATGTGATTAGTTGAGAGATTTGAGGGAGCCTACATTTGAATTTTGAAATTCAAATTCCTTCAAAACACCTATAAAAGACAATGTAAAAGTCGCGGGTTAAGTGGACACTCTTCCCGAGGCTAATCCAAGAAAATTTGTGAGTGTGTGAGAGCTACTACCTAGCCTACACCTCTGAGTACCATTGGGCATCATTCTACATGCCAATGGGAATGTACATTTGATAGTATCAATACATATACTCATAGTTTTTACTCTGTGTTTTCTCTGAGTGACTACCTCCAAGTCTGTCAACTTCAACAGGGCATATCTCAAGATCTACTGAACCAAATTTGATGATCAAGGGCTCATTGGAACCAGCTCAAAGCATTCTACAACACTACAAAGTTTCAAGTCAATCTATTCAGCCAATTGAGAGAAATCGCTGTCGAAGTGATCACTGGTATATTTCTGTGTGATTCCTAAAAAGTCGGGGGTGTCCCTGATTTTGCTAAACATCATGCTCAGTGTATAGTTTGTCATTTGGAGTGATTTAACTTGCTAATGGCAGCTTGTTAAGTTAATTTAATACTCCCAGAAGGAATTAGACCAATTGTAAGTGTGCTGGACACACTGAGCTTAGGACTGAGCAGGTGTCATTACAGGAATAGCAAGTTTTTGGACTTATGAAGGTTCAAACTTATCTGTTTTGATTTGATCATTACTCAATCACTTTGTAAAGCACATATACAGTTTCTTGGTGTCATTTGGAAGCTCAAGGAGTCTCCTAACCATATCTGAAGAAAAGAAAGGGCAGGTGTGAAGCAGGTCTAGCAGCACCACCTTGATCTTCTGATTGTACCCAGCCATCACATCCAACAGTGGTATCAGAGCAAACAAGGTAATCATGGGTGATGGTTTCCCTTCCTTCATTGACAAATTGGATAGGAATAACTACCAAGCATGGTCATTAAGAATGAATACTTATCTACAAGGGAGAAGCTTGTATGGATACATATCAGGAGATGAGGAGTTGCCCTCATTCAAAACCAGAGGCCTACCTACAAAGGATGAGCATGAGAGACTTAATCAATGGTGTGCTAAAGATGCTTTGGCAAGGTCATATCTTCTAAACTCTATCTCTGATTTCCTTCTACCTCATGTTAGGAACTGTAAGACTTCCCAAGAGACTTGGGAGACCTTGTCAACATACTTCTCATCAAGCACAAGGGCCAGAAAGAATCAGCTATGGATTGAGTTTACAACTCTTAGGAAACAATCAAAACAATGTGTTTCAGATTTTTGTCACCAAAGTCAAAGATATAGCAGATCAACTTGCAAGTGTTGGAGAAGAGATTGAAGAAGAGCAAATTGTTAGACAAGTGATCAATGGACTCAAAGCAGATGACAAGTGGGAAAGCTTTACCACTGCAATGGACTTGTACATGGACATTCAAGCACCTGATCTAACAACTTTGATTGGACAACTCTTTACACATGAAGCCAAGATCACAAAGAATGGAGAGCAATCAAAAGGTAACAATCCCTCTGCCCTATATACAGATAAGAAGTCTAAAGATAAGGGTAAAAGCAAGAAGGTTGATGATGAAGGATCCACCTCCCAAGCAAACTATGCAGGGAGAGGTAGATCATCTAGAGGTAGGGGCAGAGGAGGTAAGTCAGGTAGGGGGAGACCCTATAATCAATCTCCATGCAATATTTGTGGCTTGTCTAATCATACTACAGATGAATGCTACAAAAACTACAAGAACCAAAGAGGAAGAGGTCACCAAAGAGGAGGATACTCCCAAGGCAGAGGCAGATTCAATCAATCTCAAGGCTACCATGGCTACAACAATAATTACAACAATAACTACAACAATAGCTACAATCACAATGGCAATTATCAAGGAGGATACAGGAACAGAAAGGATTACAACAATTATGCAGAGGATCAAGATGATTCCTTGTTGATTATGAACATGACATCTAAATCAGGTATCAATGATGATCATTTGTTCTATATTGACTCAGGTTGCTCTAACCATGTAGCTGGGAATGTTGCCTTACTCTCTGATTTGGAAGAACCTAAAGGCAAGCACCAAGTGCAGACAGGTGATGACACTAAACACTCAGTGGTTAAAGTAGGTAATGTCAAAACAAGTGATGGTAATCAGAATTTGCTAAGCAGAGTATTGTATGTTCCAACAATCACCAAGAATCTGATGAGTGTAGGTCAGATTGTTGAAAAAGGTCTACAGGTCAGGTTCACTCAACATGGTGCATTTGTGGAGGATCCAAGACATGGATTCAGAAGGATAGCCAAGGGAGAGAAGTCAGGTAGACTATTTACCTTTGAACTTGAGGATACTAAAAATATTGCCTTGTACAACTATAGGGACCAAACCCTATCAGAATTGGAGATGTGGCACAAGAGATTGGGTCACATTGGAGAGAGAACCATAAAGCAGATGAGCAGAGATCAATGTGTGCTTGGGATACCTAATGTATCCAAGCAACACATGATATACAAGTGTGGGGCTTGTCAATTTGGTAAGTCACACAGGTTGCCATATACCAAGAAAGGATTTATGCATGAAGACTACTTGGAATTGGTGCATACAGATGTGTGGGGACCAAGCAAGGAGCCATCCATATCTGGATCAAGGTACTATGTATCTTTTATAGATGATTATAGCAGATGGACTGTCTTGTACTTCATGAAACATAAAGATGAAGTATTTAATTGCTTCAAAAGGTATCTTGCATTAGTAGAGAATCAAACAGGTAGACATTTGAAGAGATTAAGGTCTGATGGTGGTGGAGAATACTTCTCCAATGATTTTGAAGAATTCTTGCAGGAAAGAGGCATCAAGAGGGAGATTACCACAAGGTACTCACCTGAACAAAATGGGGTAGCTGAAAGAAGAAATAGACTCATTGTGGAGACAGCTAGGTCTATGCTTAATGAGAAGAAACTACCAAATTATCTTTCGGCAGAGAGTGTATCTACTGCCACATACTTGATCAACAGGTTGCCATCAAAGACACTTGATGGAATGACACCCTATGAGGCTTGGCATGGTAAGAGACCATCTCTGGATCATTGCAAGATTTTTGGGTGTGTTGCATATGTGCATATTCCCTCACAGGTAAGGGGAAAGCTAGACCCTAAGGCTGAAAAGTGTATCTTTATTGGTTATGATTTGAATCAGAAAGGATACAGGTTCTATAACCCCTCAAACAAAGGCTTCAAGGTAAGCAGAGATGTAATCTTTGATGAAAATGATTCATGGTATGATAATGAGTGCAGGAAAGTTAGCCTACCTTATGATATGGAGGAAGACTTTCCAAAGCTTGTCAGACAAGAACCAACTCAGAATGAGGATACAAGTTCAGATGATGAAGATACCATCAACATTGAAGAATTCAAAGCTTGGAAATCCAAAGGGAAGATGAAGATGAAGCAACTTGAAGATAATCCAGAATCCTCAACTCAAGCTATGAGGAGATCTTCAAGGGAAAAGAAGAAACCTATTAGGTATGGATATGATACTTCACTTGTAACCAAGCACTCTGTATATCTTGCAAAGGATATCTTAAGTGAAGAACCAGGTACATTTGAGGAAGCTATTACTAAACCAGAATGGAAGGAAGCAATGGATGAAGAAATGGAGGCTCTCAAGGAGAGTGATACTTGGGACTTGGTACCCAAGAAGGACTCCATGAAGGTCATAGGATCCAGATGGATCTACAAACTCAAAAGGAACTCAGATGGCACAATAAGCAGGTACAAAGCTAGGTTGGTAGCCAAGGGTTTTGCACAAACCCAAGGCATTGATTATGAGGAGACATTTTCTCCTTTGGCAAAGATGCCAACTATCAGAATTATGGTGAGTATAGCTGCATCCAAAAATTGGAACATGTACCAATTGGATGTGAAGAATGCATTCTTGAATGGATGGATATCTGAAGAGGTCTACATGTCACAACCACCTGGCTATGAGGATCCCAATAAGGTAAATCATGTTTGCAAATTGAAAAAAGCTCTGTATGGATTGAAGCAGGCACCTAGAGCATGGAACTATAGGTTGACAACCTATCTTTTGGATCAAGGATTTGTGATGAGTAAAGCAGATACTTCATTGTTTATAAAGAAGAACAATTCAGAGGTAATATACTTGTGTGTCTATGTTGATGACATCATTATTACAGGAAATGATGTTCAAGGAATTAGACACATCAAAGGTCAAATGATGAAGGAATTCAAGATCAATGATCTTGGATTATTGAAGTACTTCCTAGGACTTGAATTGGTCTACACAAATTCAGGTATATTCATTACTCAGAAGAAGTACATTCAGGACATGGTCAAGAAGTTTAATTTGCAGGAAGCTAAAGTCTCAAACATTCCTATGGAGGTTAACCACAAACTCAGTGCACATGAAGGAGAAGAACTCAAGGATATTACAGGTTACCAAAGTTTGGTAGGTAGTCTCAATTATGCTACATTAACTAGGATTGATATCTCATATGGTGTTAGTGTACTGAGCCAATTTATGCATAAGCCAAGAGTACCACATTTGGAGGCAGCCAAGAAGATAGTAAAGTACCTAAAGGGAACACAAAATCATGGTTTGTATTATCCATATTCATCAGATATTGATATCAAGGTATACTCAGATGCAGATTGGGCAGGTTGCAAGGATGACAGGAGGAGTACATCTGGTTACATATGCTTTGCAGGTGATAAACCAATTTCTTGGTCATCCAAGAAACAACCCACAGTGGCTCTATCATCTACTGAGGCAGAATACAGAGGGCTAGCCAATGCTACTCAAGAAGCAATATGGTTAAAGTTACTCTATTCAGAATTGGGCCTATACACAAGGCCACCTATCATATTTGGTGATAACACAAGTTCACTCCATTTAGCTGCTAATCCTGTGTATCATGCTAGGACAAAACACATAGAGGTTCATTACCACTATGTGAGGGAGAAATTACTTAGCAAGGAAATCCAATTGTCATATGTATCCACTAATATTCAATGTGCAGATTTGCTTACAAAAGCTTTGGATGGAAGCAAGTTATGCAGGTTTAAATCCATGATTGGATTACAGGATATCATTGAAGACTAAAGATAAAGACTCAAGCAAGTGTTTGGCTTGAGGGGGAGCTGTTGGTGCAAACAAGCCTTAACACTTGGCCTTGTCTTGTACCTTGAAGAGCATGGGATACCTATCTTAAAGGTGTTACAAAAGTTCTTGGAGTAACTCACTTGAAGGAAGACCATAGGAACACATGCCTATGTTTTATTATCTTTTATCCAATGTAAAAGTCAATATGACTTAACTCACTTCTTGTAATCTCACCCACCTTCAAAAGTCGTGGAATTTGAAAGGTATGAATGGAGAGAATATCTCCATGTGATTAGTTGAGAGATTTGAGGGAGCCTACATTTGAATTTTGAAATTCAAATTCCTTCAAAACACCTATAAAAGACAATGTAAAAGTCGCGGGTTAAGTGGACACTCTTCCCGAGGCTAATCCAAGAAAATTTGTGAGTGTGTGAGAGCTACTACCTAGCCTACACCTCTGAGTACCATTGGGCATCATTCTACATGCCAATGGGAATGTACATTTGATAGTATCAATACATATACTCATAGTTTTTACTCTGTGTTTTCTCTGAGTGACTACCTCCAAGTCTGTCAACTTCAACAGGGCATATCTCAAGATCTACTGAACCAAATTTGATGATCAAGGGCTCATTGGAACCAGCTCAAAGCATTCTACAACACTACAAAGTTTCAAGTCAATCTATTCAGCCAATTGAGAGAAATCGCTGTCGAAGTGATCACTGGTATATTTCTGTGTGATTCCTAAAAAGTCGGGGGTGTCCCTGATTTTGCTAAACATCATGCTCAGTGTATAGTTTGTCATTTGGAGTGATTTAACTTGCTAATGGCAGCTTGTTAAGTTAATTTAATACTCCCAGAAGGAATTAGACCAATTGTAAGTGTGCTGGACACACTGAGCTTAGGACTGAGCAGGTGTCATTACAGGAATAGCAAGTTTTTGGACTTATGAAGGTTCAAACTTATCTGTTTTGATTTGATCATTACTCAATCACTTTGTAAAGCACATATACAGTTTCTTGGTGTCATTTGGAAGCTCAAGGAGTCTCCTAACCATATCTGAAGAAAAGAAAGGGTAGGTGTGAAGCAGGTCTAGCAGCACCACCTTGATCTTCTGATTGTACCCAGCCATCACATCCAACAGTAAGAAAATAATAGCAGAATGGAAAAGACCAATAGATAGAGTTGAGAGAAAAATGTAGACAAAGATAGAAGTAGACTAAGAGATAGAGAACTCACATTCTTAGATTGCCAAGAGTAATACAGCTACAACAATGTGCTTTCCACCCATGCGCTCCCTCCAATGTGGAGCTTAGATGGCGATCTAGATAGACTCTAGATGAAGGGATTACTAATGTGCAATGCTATGTAGGCCTACACTAGTAAAAAGCCATCTGTTTCCCCTTTCAAAGTATTTGGAAGTGAATGTTATGTGCATGTTCCAGATAGGGAGAGAAACAAGCTTCAACCAAAAAACATCAAATGTATCTTCTTAAAGTAAGTGAAGATAAGAAGGCTTATAAGCTTTATGACCCTGAGGCTAAGAAGATCATGGTGACTAGTGATGTGGTGTTCAAGGAGGAGCAGCCACATGCAATGGAGGAAAAGAGAGCTTCCAATTTATCATCAAGCAAAGGGGAGATCCACTATGAACCTAGCCCAAGAGCTATCTCTTCTACACAAGAGAAGGAAGCATCATCTTCAGATGATGAGTTTGAAATTCAACAACTTGTCATCACCCAAGTGCAAAAGCCATTGCCATGTTAGGTGAGGTAGCTCTATGATTCTACAAACCCCATACCAGAGTCATTAGAACAGGTTGCAGATGGACCAAGGCGATCATAGAGAATAGAGGAACAAAGAAGGGCAAGTGCCCATATTGTAAACACAGACTTGATGGGTGATCTCATTCAAGAAGAAGCAAAGGAACCAACCAATGTGGAAGAGGCACTCCACGATCCAAATTGGAGGGCTGCCATGCAAACAGAATACAACAACATAATGAAGAATGGAACTTGGGAGCTACTGGATCGACCCCCTAAGCGTAAAGTCATTGGCATCAAGTAGGTCTAGAAGACAAAGTACAAGGCTGCTAGTACTCTAGAAAAGTACAAAGCAAGACTTGTTGCATAGGCCTACTCACAAGTTGAAGGCATTGACTTTTGTGAATCATTTGCCCTGACTACAAGGATGACTACTATCCAAGTAGTACTAGTTGTGGCTTCACATAAGCATAGGCAGTCTATCACATGGATGTCAAATCAGCCATCTTGAATGGAGACCTCAAGGAGGAGGTATATGTGTTTCTGCCACCAAGGTTTGAGGATCCCCATTTAGAAAACAAGGTATGTAAGTTGAAGAAGGCATTATATGGGCCGAAACAAGCCCCTAGAGCATGGTGCCAGCAGATAGATAAGTATCTCTTGGATCTAGGTTTTAAAAGATGTGCTTCTCATGATAACGTGTATGTTCTAAAGAGAGGAGGGAAGGCAATTGTGATTGTACTCTACGTAGATGATCTTGTGATTACACAAAATGATTATGTTCTTTTTCAACAAACGAAAGTTCACTATACTGAGTGGACATAGCAGAGAAGTAGACAGATATACTCAATGATTTAAATGTACTATAGAACAATATTATACATGATCATTGGCATAGATGATGCCCAATCATAGTGATCTAAGTGAGCTAAGATGTAAGCAACTTATACTCTACAAAAGATCATCAATAAGATTAGAAATGGGGCACAAAGGCCGCAAGATTGCAAGTCTCCTATATAATGAACTTTTTCAAGTTTGAATTTGAAATTCAAATAGAGATCCACCTAAAAGTACTCCTCTACATTAGGAGTGGTTCTACCAAATGAGATTCGTAGCTCTTGCTTTCTCTAACTCCACGAGATTTAATCATTTAATGGATTCTCAAGTGAAACACCTTTTACAAATGGTAAATGGCCAAGTATTACAAGCCAAAGTTCTCATGCTTCATGAAGTGATTGTACATCTTTGTTTCCATGCCTATCCAAGTGTGAGGGCTTGGATATTTTAACCAGCATGTTTGTGGTTATCCTTTTCTTTGGAGCCACCAATGCTAAGCCCTTATGTCACAAGGTGAGAGATTAGTTGTTCATAACCTAGATATGCATCTTCAAATTTAGTGGAAGTTATAAAAGGCTTCCATCTTTCATCTTCTCTCAATCCCTTGAGAGTAAAACACACAAGATCTTCATCTTTAACTATTGTGCTAGTAGAAGCTAAAGAATCACTTAGCCCCTTAATCCTCAAAGTATATTCAGCTATGGATTGACTCAAACGTTTCTTGATTGTGTTCAACTCATTCTTGAGTTGAGGTTTCCTAGCTTTTGTATTTGTTGAATACATGTTTTCAAGAGCTTCCCAAGAATTCTTAGCTATTTCTAGATTTTTAATGTGCCTTATCATGGCATTAGTAATGAGGTGAAATGTTCTATTTCTCTCTTGTCATTCTTTTTCTTGCCTCCTTTGGGCTTTGGTGGCTTTAATTTTATTTATTCCAGGTTTGCATAATCTCCGCTCATGATATCCCGCAAGCCTTTATCCATTAGGTAGTTGTTCATTCTAAACTTCCACATGGCATAGTTATCCTTATCCAATTTCTCTACTTGTTGGACCAAGTCGACCATTGAAAACTATAAAAAACTTTGAGATTCACCTTGAGTAGTTATATAGTACTTTTCTCTTGTGTTTGTGAAGCTCCCCCTTGCTTTGTAGCTCCTCTTTTGCTTTGATTAAACTCCAAATTTGTTGATGAAGCTTTTGCACAAATTTTGCTCTAATACTAGTTGTGGAGAATGAGTTCTCCTATCCACAACAAGAAGTGTGTAGTGAGACCTTATAGGACCAACACTTGGAAAAATAGCTACATCTTAGATTGCTTGTTGCTCTCAATTCAAAGCTCAAATGGAGCTATGGATTTATTTCGTAAAAGAAGACAAATAGAGATTCCCAACAAGCTTTAAATCAATTAATTTGGGTAAGTTTTGGTTAGGATATTCAAGTGAAAAATATAGAATACCTATCCACATAGGTATGTTGTAGGACTAGGCTTCACTCTTGGACTGATAATTCATAGAATATATATCCTTTGAAGGAGATATTTGATGCAGAAAAATTACACAAGACAATATTTGTATGAAGCTAAAGATCACGTAGTTTGTATAAGTTGTGGTTGGGAGACTCAATTGACTTAAATAGACTAGCTATCCATATCAGCATGTGCAAGAACTTGAATTCACTCTTGGACTCATAAGGAATATAGATCCTTTGAAGTAGAAAATTGAGAAAAATAAATTAAACACAAAAAGCTTTTAAACAAGCTAAAAAACATGTAATTTTGATAAGTTTTGTTTGGGAAACTCAACTGACCAAAATAAACTACATGTACACACAGGTATGCTAAACCATTGGACTTCACTTTCAAACTGATAACTCACAGAATATAGAAGATATGAAGGATATATTTAAGATAGAAAATTTACACAAGATAAGATTTCTAATGAGTATTGAAACACAAGAAATGGTTACATATACACAGATATGGGCCTCACAACATGATTGTGTACAAAGTGATGTGCAGCTGGAAAGAGTCTATGAGAAGACAAAATGACAAAATGGCTTCTAAGATCAAATTCAACTGTTGACGACTCTTTTCTCTTTCTCTCCTTGTTAAGAACATTCTCCCACTCCACATTTATATCCAATAAGCATGTGAATAAGTTTGTGCCTTCTTCTTAACTCACCACTTTCATTTGATTGCCCACTACATGCCACTCACTACAAGGAAGATCTTGTATCTTTTATTCGTCATGACTTTTGACTAGATCTTTTCATCCTTAGACTTTTTTTTTCCCTTTGCCTTTACATATGGTAAATTTATCAAAGCATAGCTCATGTGAAAATGAGCTTGCATACACACATACACACACATATATACACACACACATGCATATATACATATACACATACACATATATACCAAACACATACACATACACACATACATATACACATACATATACACATACACAAATACATACACACATACACCTACACACACATACACATACATACATAATAATACATACACATAAACACATGAACACATACACACACATACACATACATATACACACACATATACATACACATACACATACACATACATGTACACATACACGTACAAGTACACGTACACGTACAAGTACACGTACACGTACAAGTACACGTACAAGTACACGTACACGTACAAGTACACGTACACGTACAAGTACACCTACACGTACAAGTACACGTACACGTACAAGTACACGTACACGTACAAGTACACGTACACGTACACGTACCAGTACACGTACACGTACCAGTACACGTACACGTACCAGTACACGTACACGTACACGTACACGTACACGTACACGTACACGTACACGTACACGTACACGTACACGTACACGTACACGTACACGTACACGTACACGTACACGTACACGTACACGTACACGTACACGTACACGTACACGTACACGTACACGTACACGTATACCTACACGTACAGGTACACGTACAGGTACACGTACACGTACACGTACATGCACACACACATGCACACACATACGCATACACACACACATGCACACGCACATGCACATGCACACGCACATGCATGCGCACGCGCACGTGCGTGCGCATGCACACACACACACACATACGTACACAGACACACGCACAGGCACATGCACACGTACACGCACACACACAGACACACATACATGCACACGCACACGCACACGGACATGCACACGCACATGCACACATACATGCACACACACATGCACATGCACACGCACACGTACATGCACACACACATGCACACGTACACACACACACGCAAACGTACACATACACGCACGCACATGCACATGTACACGCACACGCACACGTACACATACACACACATGCACACCTACACGTACATGCACATGCACACATACACGCACATGCACACGTACACGTACACGCACACGCACACGCACACATACACGGACACACACACGCATGCATACACGCACATGCACACGCACACGCACACGCATATGCACATGCATACACACACGCACATGCACATGCATACACACACGCACATGCACATGTACACGCACACGTACATGCACACACACACGTACATGCACACGTACACGTACACGTACACGCACATGTACACGCACATGTACACGCACACGTACACGCATACGTACACATACACGTACACGTACACGTACACGTACACGTACACGTACACGTACACATACACGTACACGTACACGTACAAGTACACCTACATACACATACGCACATACACATACACATACACACACATACACACACACACACACACACACACACACACACATATATATATATATATATATATATATATATATATATATATATATATATATATATATATATATATATATTTACTTACTTATTTTATTCATTATTATTATTCTCATGAACTTGCCGATTACTATTTGAAAAGTTTTTACCAAGCAACAATATTCTTCTTACAACACATGATGAAATGTAGAATATAATCAACAATCTTGGTATAGATTATCATTGTATACATGTATGTCCTAATGATTATATTTTATGTAGAGGTGAATATGCAAGCTCTTTGACATGTCCAAAATGTCAATCTCCTCGATATGAGGATGAAGAGGGTAAAATACCAAAAGATGTGTTCATACATTTTCCATTAGTTCCATGAAATAAACATATGTTTCAAAGCCCTGAATTATCAAAGCTTTTGACATGGGGATTTTATCTTAAAAGTACGGATAGCAGATAGTGGAGCTTTTTAGCATATTGATTCTAGATGGCTTGATTTTTCACAAGTCCTATGCGATCCAAAGTTAGGTGTTGCATTAGATGGGGCTAATCCATTTTTGGTGAAATGTAGTAAATGGTGCATATGGCCAGTGATAGTCATCAACTACAATGTCCTTCCATACCTTAGCATTAAAAAAGAATTTTTAATGCTCTCACTTTTAATCCCAAGAAAAAAACAAGTTAAAGACATGAATGTATATCTTGCTCCTCTCATTGACGATCTCCAAGAGTTATGACGATTACATCAAATCATATTGATAAAGATTTAATCCTACAAAAGAAATGTGAATACAGAGGGCCACTATGTCTCATGGAGAAAGAGCTTCCAAAATAATTTTTTGTTCTTCATGTTTATTTATTGATCCATCTTGTGGATGAAATAGAGATTGAAAGAGTTGTAAGCACTTGATGTGTGCTTTGGGTTGAGCTACTAATGGGCATATTAAAAGGTTATGTGTGACAAATAGCAAAACAAAAAGGATCTATGGCAAAGGGATGGATGCTTGAGGAGTGCATGTACTATGTTAGTGAATATCTTGAAAGATTTCATGAAGAAGCTCCACGTGCATAGACTAATGAGTCTTCTTTAAAATTGATAGATAATGTATTATCAGGTAGCAGAGTTCTATTTCAATTTACATTGCAAAAAAAAAAGTGATACATGTACTTTTATTGTGTATAATAGCAAATGCAGCAAACATTCATTAATGAGTATGAACAAGAGCTTTAAAATCTCCAAAGTAAAAGAAAAAAAAAGATATATACATAACCTTGATAATAATGAGAGTACATATATATCTTCTTTCACAGATTGGCTATATACTTGTATAATGAGTCAATGCAAACAATGAATCAATCTCATATGAGTAGAGAGATTTAATGATAAGTTATGAAAGAAAGGTAATTTTTTTCTACTAATTTTCTATTCTTGCATATATGGTAATTTTTTTCTACTAATTTTCTATTCTTGCATATATATGTATATTTATTTCTATACTAATAATTTATTTATTACTGCAAGCCCAAACGTTCACTAATATATAGGCTTATGGATAACATATAAAAATCAAAGTTATTGATTCTTTGCGTAAAACAAAGGATTCTAGCATTGTTGCTTCTTTCATGCAATTGTCACGTGCTACTTCAAAAGATATGAATCTTATAAATAATGAACTTGGCTAGGGAACGTTTTTGGTATCTATGAAATATCGTTTTTGTATCTTCAAGCATGTAAAAAGAAATATATATTTTTTATGATATAGTTTACTATTCTTTTAATCACGTAATAATGAGTTTTTGCTTTTTATATCTTGATAGGCTATTTTGAAAGTTGATTGGTTTTGAGCTGAGTATAAAGGTAATAATTCAACATTGAGAAGGAAATTATCTAGGTTTTAGGCAATTGACTCTTCGAAAATAGTGTGATTACCAAAAGAATCATATATTTTTCCTAAGCACATTGAACAAGCATTTTTTTATAATAGTCATGATTGTCATCCTTGATG